>VOPJ01004319.1:0-18991 GCA_014673585.1 Semibalanus balanoides | reverse complement strand
GGCCACACGCGGGCCCGCAGTGGTTCAGTCGCCAGCCAGCGCCACACCCGGGCCCGCAGTGGCTCAGTCGCCAGCCAGGGCCACACGCAGGCCCCTCAGTCACCAGCCAGCGCCACACCGCGGGCCTGCAGTGGTTCAGTCGCCAGCCAGGGCCACACGCGGGCCCCTCAGTCGCCAGCCAGGGCCACACGCGGGCCCCTCAGTCGCCAGCCAGGGCACACGCGGCCCTCAGTCGCCAGCCAGGCCACACGCGGGCCCCTCAGTCGAGCCAGGGCCACACCGCGGGCCCCTCAGTCGCCAGCTACCAGGGCACACGTGGTCCCGCAGGGCCAGTCGCAGGCCAGGGCCACACGCGGGCCCCTCAGTCGCCAGCCAGGGCCACACGCGGGCCCGCAGTGGCTCAGTCGCCAGCCAGCGAGGTGCTAAGTGACAAGAAGCGGCCGCCGAACTCTGCACGCCGCACGGGATGCCGCGCGGGACACGGTAGATTCCTGCTGGGAGATATGACGAGGTGGCTGTCCCCGTTGTCGCGTCCCTTTTGTGCCAGTGTCGTGTGTGACGTCATGAGGTGCACACTGCCGTTGGTCTGGTGTTCGCGTGTGCTACTTACTGTGTATGTCTCCAAGTTCATTCATCGTTGAAAGTTCACGGTCCGCATGACCCCCGGTCTATTTCCGAATAGAAGTCTTTGTCAGTTGCTGAACGCGTGCTCGAAATATATTGAGACGTGAATGTTCAGCAATGCATTTTTACGAGGCCAATCCTGGACGAAGCGGCGGACTGGCAGTAGCCTTGCTTAGCAACCTGGGATCACCCACGTTAACATGACATATAATTTCACCCCTTTCTGTTCCGGTGACCCTGTGCCAGAAATGTCGCCTCATGTCGCCGAGAACACAGACGCCAGCTGAACGGGCGGCCGGAAGGCAGCTGAGAAGTTCCCACCTGCATTCCATCCGATACGCCGACTCCAGCCCGGTGGGCCGCAGCCTTTCTCGTTGATTACCGGCCGGGACGGGCGCATCTGTTATTGCTATTGCATCAGGCAATATTTACGCGCCATAAAGCCGGAGAAATGGGGCGACTGGTGCGGCGCTGCTGCGGAATGTTGACACGACTGGACGGAGCAGGATCGACCCGGCAAACGGTGTGCCGACCAGCTGGCTGCGTTTGAATTCTGCCGAGCACCGCCGCCGGACACAGGAACAAGTGCACTTCCGGCTGGGTCGCGGCGCTTCTGCTTTGAAAACCGCGCAGACAGAGGTATACGCACTCGTCAGTGAGTTGTGAAGAATTTGAGAAGAAAAAAACGCATGGGTAAGGGTTGTTGTCTAGTGGATCAAAGGTGTGCAACCACATCCCGACCGTTTTCAGTTGTATGCTGTGTGGTATTGCTCCCGTCCTGTAATCTAGCGCGTAATACTGCATACCAGCGCGTATATATCCTTATAGATTTAAAACAATTTAAACAATATAAATAATGATTTATAAGTAATATAATTTATAGCAAGACAATCCATGTGCATATAACGAAGAAGAAAAAAAATAGAACAATATAGGTGAGCGATGAGATTGTAACACAATAAGCGTCGTTATTAAAAGTACATACCAGCAGTCCTTGAATACATATTATCATGATGCAACAATGGTTCTCTTTCTTTGCTCTTTCAGAGAAAACAGAAATCCTGGACAGAGACATAGCCCCCCTCAGAACGAGCTGGCCTGCTGGTTGACATCAGAGATCGCAGCGCTACATATATCTCCCCGCTGAGCTGCCCATGTCGTCGGCTCGTAGGAGAGGAAGTCCGAGCTATTTAACGCTGTATCTAATGACACGCGGGTCGTTAACGCTACGCCTCCCACATCCAGCTGCAGGCGAGGAAGCGGGCTCTTCGCCTCAGCTCAGCTGTCCGGACTGACAAGTCCCACATCAGTGGGGTCCAGGCTGACCCCAGATCCGATGAGGCAAGGGGTGGGGTCCATGGTGGCCCCAGATCAACTGAGGCAAGGGGCGGGCACAGGCTGGCCCCCAGATCAGATGAGGAAAGGGGTGGTGTACACTGACAGGCTGGCCCAGATCAGATGAGGCAAGGGGTGGGGTCCATGGTGGCCCCAGATCAACTGAGGCAAGGGGCGGGCACAGGCTGGCCCCAGATCAGATGAGGAAAGGGGTGGGGTACAGGCTGGCCCCAGATCAGATGAGGCAAGGGGTGGGGTCCATGGTGGCCCCAGATCAACTGAGGCAAGGGGTGAGGTTCAGGATAGTCCCGCATCAGCCGGAGCGAGGGATGGGTGCGCTCTATTTCAACGCGAGGTGCCAGCTGAGAGCTGCACCGTCCTGATAGATGCCGGCCATCGTGCTGCTTTCAGCTCCGCTAAATGAGGCTTTGTTGTCAGAGTTTGCTTTTCGGATGAAGCGTAAATGAATTCGCTGGCGGCGCGCTTGCTCAAGGTCAGATAAGGTTAATGGAACGGGGAGACATATTCACTGTGTTGAAGAGACGCTGAATTGGAATGACATTGCGTTTTAGAGTGAATTGTGGTGTGCAGGACAGGCATAAGTGTACCTAGCAAATGCTCCGTGCTCTAATGTCTCGCAAAATATTGTGTAACTACAATATAAGGAGTTAAGGAATCCAGTTGAAATATAAGCCCAGCGATCTATCAAAACACAAAATATGTATTATTAAACAATTAAACAGTATGTTTAATTATGTTAGCCCTCAAGCTTCTGCACTGAAAAGCATTCATATTTCAAAACATGCAAAGCTCTTAAGTGGTTAAATGACATTGAAGCTACAATAGACGCCGCTTATAGCGCCCACGGTTAATACGCCCAGTCACTTATAACGCCCAACATGACCCGGTAAGGAAATTTCTGTGCTGAAGTATAAGCTGAAGCTCCGCTTATAACGCCCACACTTCGGTTATAACGCCCAGTTCAGCGCGCGCTAAGTCATTGTAGGGCCCACTACTGCCGGTTGTACATACACGTGTATGTATGTGCAAGCGGCTGCGGTGCCGCGGTTTTCACTCTGTGTCTCATGCCTGAGTCCGTCCGCCGCATCGTGGCGCGTTGGAGGCTTCGCACAGGCCTTGAGAGGAAGGGTTTCGCGAACATGCAGGGCTCAAAACGTTCGTCAATGACGTACATGAATTTCTGTGTGAAAAAAGACGTTGAGGCAGCTAACGATGAATGGTTTTGTTCTATTAAAACCTCGGGTGATAACCAAATGTCTTTTTGGGTTATTTATATGGCCATGTTTGGAACTTCGGATAAAGCACCCATTAGCTATAACGCCCAGAAATGCTTAGTCCCAAGGTGGGCGTTATAAGCGTCGTCTACTGTATTACTTTTGAGTCCAAGCCAGGGGCGTAACCACGATCTCAAAGTTACTGGGTACACTTTCTGACGACAAATTATTCATCATGTCCTAAAAATTATCCTCCCTCCCAAAAAATACACGAATTTAAGCCACTTAATTTTCTAGTGCTGAGTTTTTTACCTTTTATAATTTACTTGCATTAATTTTAACTCTATTGTATACAGCTGCATCATTGGAAGCTGATGGGCTGTCGCGTCTCCCTGATGGCACAGCCTTCATCAAAGCCTCATGTTGTTATAGTTGCGCCCATACCAGGGCGCCACCTCTCCGGTGGCAGCATGGTCACCTTTGGTCGGTCGGAAGCCTGGCCAAAAGCTTTGAGTTTAGGCGTCCTCCTTCAGAAGGCCAAAAGTTGTGTCAGTGTTTATTTTTGCATCCAAAAGTTATCGAAAACAAACTTCTTTGTACTTATTATTTTATATTCTAAAAAAGCAAATGTGTTATTTTCAGTCGTTATGGTGAAACCATGGTGGCGATGGCGCTGATGTATGCCCCCTTGCTCCGCCCGGCTCGCACCATCGTTTTGAAAAATCGACACCACTGCGTTCACTATACTGCTTTATTGAGACTTGATTTGACTGGCAAAAGACTCGGCTATTTAACTGTTGCCTCACGTTTTTTCTTCGTATTATTTTATAAAATAAAAAAACAACAGAAGTTTTCAGATGTTAAAAAATGGAATATGTTCTATTGGTTCCAAAATAAGCGTCCCGCTGGGTTGGCCGGCACAGCAGTTAAAGGGAATATAACGAATTGGGAAAAATATGTGGATTGATGCAGATGAGTGCCCAGATGAGTGGCTCTCATCTCCATAATTTTCCCAAAGGCGTTATACTCCCTTAAACTGCTGTGCCGGCCAATCCAGCGGGACGCTTATTTTGGAACCAATAGTACGTACAATACAAACATGTTTGATGTGTATGCGTACCACATTTTAAGTTGGTTGATACCAGTAAAACTGACTGGCTTATGACCTTTCAAAGATAAACATCGACCACCTTCCACGGTATTGCTATGCATAACACACACATTTCCGTTTCTACCTTATTGTTCGAACTCTATGAAACCAACGTTGTTCTAATATGGTCATTATTCGCGCTCTAGACAATAAACGAACCGATACACATGTATTACAACGACCAATGACCGTAATTAGCAGGTATTCATTATAGGTCCTCAGGGGCGTTGAAACTCACTTGAAGTTGAGGGAGGGACAAAATTCTTAAAATTTTGAATTTTAAAGTCAATTAAGAAAATGGGGGATCTATTTTTTTAATCCGAGATACCTTTTTTGTAGAACTCCTTATGTTACGTGTTTTAACGTTTGTATTTGCAATTTCCTTCAAAAGTATATTTTTCCCCATTTTTCAAACATTTAGCAATTTTTGACCAAAAATGCGATGTAGTGACGTCATTAAAATCGGTATATCTCATTTTTGTTCGATGCAACTGCTAACACTTTTCATAGATAACGTAAAATTGATGTACGCGAAGGTATACCAAGTTTCACGGCGATATTTGCAACGCTTCGGAAGATATTCGGGGAAAACCGATGGTGGGTCGGATCCGACCCGTCTCCAGGCGGTCGAGGGACATGCCTCGTAATTTAGAAGCATGTATTGAGACTCAAAGGTTGGGGGGGGCGTTGCCCCCTTCCCCCACTCAAAAAGTTGGAGGGGTAGTTTCCCCCTCCCCCCGGCTCCTACGTCTATGTAGATACTTGTATATGAGCTAAACCTCCGATTCGGTGAATCACTATTCACTTCGCCATGTTCTCTTCTGAGCCGCAGCGAATTAAGTGGAGCCTGCTAACTAACGTTGGTCTGCTGGCTCAGTGAGTCTGCCGGCATATTCACGTAGAACGCGCACCATTCGCTTCGCTGCGGCTCAGGAAAGCAAATGACGAGGCGCTCCGCCGGGTCAAGGGCGTAACTCCTATACATGCATAGCGATTGCAAAAACAAAAGCAATCGCATTTATCGCGATTCTAATTTTGATCGCGACCACGAAGCGCTAAGCACTGCTTTTGGTAACGTCATCAAACTAAGCTGCCAAATGGTTCAGGACCGGCTTGAGCGTGAACCGCGAACGGTGACCACGACGGCACCACCAGATTCACTAAAATATTGACAAATCAAATTTTAGTAATTAAAATGACTGAAAAAGGTCTCAAATGTGACTGAAAAGATGACTGAAATGACTGATTCGATAAATTCAGATATATTTCCTCAAAAGTATTTTTCACCTTGGTATGGCTATTTTTAAAGCTCAGTGGCATGCTGCAGAATACAGATGACAAGGCATTGCAAAATATTCACCCCAAAATTGGGAGGCGGCGCCCCCGCTAAAACAAATGTGGGGGCAGCTGGGGCAGCTGCCCCCACGGCTCCTCCGTCCTTGCTTCTTGATCTGTTTTCGTAGCGGAAACGTTAGGAAAACTACATTATGTCGCCTCAAATATCCTCTATGGCCGATGGCTGCTTATTTTGAAAGATAGGCATTCTTTACATGCTGCACCTCTAATATACAGATCATTATAAATTAATTGTCATTCTATAAAAATATCGTGTATTGGGTACTCTCTAGCACAATATCAAAGGTAGCCAAATAGTCGAGCCGCAAGCCATTGTCGGCCTGCATCTTATGAACATGGCTTTGTTCGAAAATTGTGAAGTCTGAAGTCTTTACATTTTTTTAATTTGAATCCAGCACATGCTTTATCAAGGCAAAGTAAATGCAACTAAGTGAAACAAAGTGAATGTTGTTACTCAATTTAAAGGTTTCCTTGATTTATATTTTTATATTTGAAAAGAAGAATAAAAAATATTTAAGCATCCCTATCGACTTCTCTGCACATTTGAAACTAAATAAATTAATGTTGAAGTCTTCGATTTTGACTGGGTACAGTACCCAGTCAATTTTGGGTCTTTTAATTTTACTGGGTAGGGGAGACCGGGGCACGTTCTGACACTTTTTTGCTAATTGGCCCTGGCGGGCACACTTTTCAGAGTTGGTGATTAATACTTTCCAATACTGTACATACCAAAGGCTTCAATCGTTTTTAGAAATTCAAAGTGTAATCTCAGTTGTTTCGGAAACACATGTCGAAATTGTGCGTGACTCCATTTGACAGAACCTGACACCTAATACCGGGCAACTGTATTCTGTCACCTATGGGGCACATCCTCTGTCATTGATGGGACACTGTTCTGCTTGACACCGAGTCAATTGTGTTGCTCCCTGCAGGGGGAGAGAGGTTCATCTCTCGCCACCATCAATAGTGTAGAAAAGACTGGCTATATACATCCCAACACTGCATTTTTTGCATTACTTTTTTTGAGTTATCCATGCACGAAAATCAGAGTCCTGAGTACGCCTATGATTTTTAATTTTGAAACTTTTCTTTTAATAGCATCGAACAGAACGTGACATTAGAATCTCAAAAACGTTTTTTATGCATAAAAGATCGGTCCGAATGACGTGTGCTACAATGAACCTTTCAAAAACATCAAAATATTTTCGAATTGTTCCCCTTGCCCCCATTTTTTTTAACAAAAAGCAATCTTCGGGGTAAGCAAAAAGAAAGATTTTATGATAACGACTTAATAGAATCGTGTTCTCTTCCCATCGAAACGGCCCGCGAGTTTAGAGATCTCTGGGGCAGAATCTGTCCCCCGCAGGTTAGTAATTCTGGGCCGCTCGTGCATAATGTCATGTAGCACCACCCGATTCGTTTTACGCTTGTAGTGGTGTACCATATCTGTAAACAACAGGCAATCATTTTTATGGTCGATTATAAGCGATATGACTAGGAATCATGAACAGATTCAGTGACAGAATCTGCCCCAGATAGGGTGACAGAACCTGCCCACTCGTACTTAGGTCACACTTTTTCGGTGTTTTACTGAAAACTTTGGGACGAAATGGGGCAGAATAACAGCTCAGCACAAATGTTCTCGACATCCTATAGGCCCCCATGACGAAACATTCAAAGAATATACATCATTTACTTTGAGAAATGGCCACAAACACAAATTTAGATTCACTTATAAAAAGTTTGGATTTCTGTTGTAAAAACAAACTTTTCTCTAATTAGGAGCCAATCTGGTCGCAAGCAATTGTTGCTTTGATAGTAACAAGGCTCCCCGCAAGCACAAACGGACATCATGTTACTGAAACAAACAAATAACCTGCGGTTGATGATAGTATTTCACGAGGAAACCCCGCTGACATAATGTGCCCCGTGACAGAACGTGCCCCGTTCTCCCCTACAGTGTACCCAGTGTACCCAGTGGTCGTTACGCCCATGGTCCAAGCCCAGGAAAAGATCAGAGACCTTACCCCATTAGAACAGTGATATCCATCATGGTGCACATATTTTTTTACTTGCCTGTGAACCTAGGCTTGGGTAAATTTTCTGTGGACCGCAATGAAATATGATAAAATATTAAAATTTGATATGTGATCAATATCTTATGAAATATTCGCCTGTGGGTTGTATGATTTGAAAATAACTGAGAGTTCTATTCAGCGGAGATGTGATGTTCTATCGTGCTTTCTCATGCAGGTGACACACTAAATTGAGCCGGTGAACTAAGACACATATTTTGTGGGAAACCTAACTTTTGCACGGAGAGATTAAGTTTTCTGTAATTGGTTCCCACCAAGTGGCGTCCGTACTGCAGACAATCTTGGCGCTGAATTGGCTGCCTAGATTGAAGTCAATTTATATTCTAGAAGTGGAAAGTCAGGATCAAAGAAATCCTTGGAGCAATCAAATAAACTAATCAAGACGCTTGAGTTAATGTCGCTTCAGTTGCAAATAAGTTCATTAATCCTGAAAAAATCATTTCGGTAAATGCATGTTCCAAGGACTTTTTGGAAGCCACTCGTCTTATTTCGTAATTTAGAGGTTTTATCGGAAGCATGGAAGCTTATAAACCTATTCTAATATCCTATGGTAAACATGATTATCAGCCCACTCAGTGCTCAGTGACAATATGCTGGGCAATTCAGCTCATTCGGGGAATCACGTTATCCATGCCCTTAACGCGTGCGTGCGTGCGCGTGCGCGGTGCGCGTGGCCTGCGCGTGCGCTGTGCGGTGCGCGTGCGCGTGCGCGTCTGCGCGCTCTTGCGCGTGCGCGTGCGCGTCGCGTGCGCGTGCCGCGTGCGCGTGCGCGGTGCGCGTACGAAGATGTGCGTGTGCGTGTGCCGTGTGCGTGTGCGTGTGCGTGTGCGTGTGCCGTGTGCGGTTGCGTGTGCGTGTGGCGTGTGCGTGTGTGTGGTGTTGTGTGATGTGTGTGTGTGTGTGTGTGTGTGTGTGGCTGTGGTGTGTGTGTGGTGTGTCGTGTGTGTGTGTTGTGTGTGTTGTGTGTGTGTGTGTGTTGTGTGTGTGTGTGTTGTGTGTGTTGTGTGTGTGTGTGTGTGTGGTGTGTGTGTGTTGTGTGTGTGTGTGTGTGTGTGTGTGTGTGTGTGTGTGTGTGTGTGTGTGTGTGTGTGTGTGTGTGTGTGTGTGGTTTAAACGGCTTCTGCTGGTGTGGCAGTCAGCCGTGTGGTGACATTAATGAAAAGATGATTGGACACAATAAACGGGGACGGTTGCACGCATTCAAGATTCATAAATACCGCAGTTCATAAGTACCATAGTCCATAAGTCCCCAGAATCATAAATACCCAAGATTCATAAGTACCCAACGTTCAAAAGTATCAAGGAAATCATAAGTTCCCAAGATTCATAAGTACCCAGCGTTCAAAAGTTCCATGATTCGTAAGTTCCCAGCGTTCATAGGTACCCAAGACTCGCATGTGGGCTGGGACTTAAGGACTCTGGTATTTGTGAATCTTGGGTACTTATGAATGTCACCCCATTAAACACTTTGGCAGCTACTCAGTGGTTAAATGAAGGGGTATAATAATATCTATTGTGAAAACTTTTTTTGTCGTAAACCTTAAGTCTGAGATCTGTTGAGGATTCGTTGCGAAGAGTTGATTCCATACCCTTAGCTTATAAAAAAAGAACTTCCTCGAAGGGGTACCAAATGCTTGACAATTTGCGTGCGTCGTGTGTTGGGACAGATTGCCGGTTTAGGTGAGTTGTCAGTCAGATAAGTGCACAGAATGTGTTCTATTTGCAGTGGGTTCATTGGATGTGAGATTTCTGTCGCTCTTTTCTGTAGAGATAGTCATTCTTATTTAGTGGAATTGATGCGTCATATTCTCAAATCGATGTAAATTGAGCGGTAAAGTCTGTAGTGCCATGTTGGTAGTTACAAGTCTACGACATCGTCATGAATAAATTGAGCCGTGTGGGGAATGTAGCATTGCAGAGGCGGCGCCACCAGATTTTACCTGGGGGGGCAAAGTCGAAGGGGGGCCTCCTTTTCCCAGGGGGCCTCCTCCCCCAGGGGGCNATACGAGTGCGCGTGGACAGGCGACCTTTAAGGGACCTGTCCACCTCATTAACATAAACTATTTTGAGTTTGAGATAAGCCCATGTGCGTGCTGCTTGAGCATCTGAAATTATGTAATTGGATAAGTTAAAACAAACCACTGAGGTCAACACAGAGAAATTCGACGTTTGATTTTGCAATCTTAACATCGCCAGCCCCCAATGTATTTGAATGTTTGGCCAGTGAGCCACATGTCGTAGTACTCTTCCCTTTGCTAAATGTTGTATTACAGTCAGGACATGTTTTTAGCCTTTGGCCATACATTAGCCATACACTAGTCTACAGTTAAACCAGCACGGTGAAGGATTTTCTTTTTTCCCCAAAAATCCTTTTCAAATGAGCGTTCATCAGCCCAATACTATTTTTTTTTGTTTTATTGAGCCACTGTTCGTTGAGAAACAAATGTCATAATCGTGGTTCAGCCAGCATTCACTCATATTTTGAACCACAAACGACGTACATTTGACACATTTTTTGAAGGTGGGACAGTCCCTTTAAGGTCGCCGTCCACCGTTGGGTGTTCATGGTTGCAATCAAAGGCACTTTGGGGAACTTTGGGTGATCATGGTTGCAATCAAAAGGACCCTCAAGTAAGCCACAACTGCCAATGCCAATGATGAAAAATATGGTCCTTAAACTCAAATGTCTCGATTTTGATCTTTGACCCGACCTTGACCTGATATGTGATCTAAATTTTTGTAAAAAAAATAGTATGGTTGAGATGCGTCTCGATGAGAGCTTTCGAACGCTGCCTTGCGCGTCTCGCTACGATCATTGGTTCCGGAGATAACGAGGGGGCACTATTTGCCCCGGTCAATAGCGTTCGGATAAGACCCCGGTCAAGCGCGGGTTAAACTATGAGTTTTGCAACAACATTTTGACATTAGAAGGCTATCCCCCCGAACTGAGCGGCTGGATCCGCCCATGACACTGTTAACTATATTTCGTGCCTTCACAGGTGTATGCTGACAACAAGGCGTACGTGGACCAGCACATGAAGGAGCATGCCGAGGGCAAGCACACCTTCACCGTGGTTGCTTAACAAAGTTCCCGCTGACCTCACCACTGAGGAGTGGGGGCCGCATGTACAAGGGTCTGAAGATGGACAGCACCACGCACCACAAGACCCACCAGATGAGCGGCAAGACTGACCCGCCGCCGAGCAGCATGGATTGGCGCGAGTACGGCGCGGTGACCAGCGTCAAGGACCAGGGCCAGTGCAGCTCAGCCTGGGCCTTCTCGGCCGTCGGTTCCCTGGAGGGTGCCTGGGGCCGAGGGATCTCTCTCAGCGCGCAGCAGCTGGTGGACTGCACCAAGGTCCCGCCCTACCTCAACCAGGGCTGCAACGGAGGATCGGTGGACCAGGCCTTCTAGTGAGATACTACAAGTTGTGTCACACTTCCTGGACTGGAAGGAGTTTATTACGAGCGAGCGCGAAGCGCTCGCTCGTAATAAACTCTGGTTCGGCCTCTGGTTCGTCGTAACGCTGTATTGATTGATTAGCATGTTTAGCCTCTTATCCTCTACGAGGGCGGCGGACGAAGCCCACCGCCTATATTTCTGGGTTTTATCTGGCAAACCCGAAAAAAATTACTTGCGACGTTTCATAACTAAATACCTACTATAACATAGAAATTCGATTTAAAAATGTTGCAAAGGCTTTCATACACTCAGAAGAAGTGGGAGTACATTTTTTCGTCATTCAGCATTCTTTCCCTTCCCACTAAATAATTATTGGTGATACCCTTGCAAGTTTGTATGAGAAAATGTTATTATTACTTAGATGTGTATATGCTACGGAATATCGCGTTTTGTGTTTTTTTTTACTCCGACAAATGATTTCTCCCCTTCCCCTTTTTTCCGACAAAGTGTTTTTTCAACAAAAAACAACAACAATGAAATGTGACCTTTGTCCCGAAATAATACCTTTTAAGCTCGGATACCAAAATAAGGTGACCAGCCCAGATCCGAGGAGAACAAAAATGGTGTTACTTTTTTACACAAAAAAATATGTACTTAAAAAATAACACCCCTCACGGGGCACATGCAACACGCAGCGGTATTTACCCACATGAGTTGACACTGGTCTCAAACAGGTAGGGTGGATGGGGCTACTTAGCAAAGAAGTCCGCTTGTCAATCTAACTTGCGGTTGCAGAGATATAAGCTTCTCAAAAGCATCGCCACGGGCCGGGTTGGGCCGGGCCGCTCATATTCAGATATTTTAGAGTTATCATATTCAGATATTTAAGAACGAGCGCTTCGCGCTCGTTCTTAACCCTCGCCTTACCCTCGGCTTAACCCTCGGCTGAAAGCCCACCACCGATTTTTTTTTGTATTACTTGTTTACAAATCTTGCTGAAATTTCCAGTAGCTGAGTTAACAATTACACGTATCCTGTCAAATTGTTATCAAAATTGGTCAAGTATTTTGGAAGGTAATGACGTTTTTGTGACATTTTGGTAAAATTGGAAAATATTTGAAAAATAGTAGAAAAAAGTTTTGCAGCAAATTTGAAACAAAAAACGGAAATGGCATAAAATAACATTCTCTTTATATGGTAATCTCTGAAATCCGAAATGCGGGGTTTTTGACCCCTAAAAGATTTAAAAAAAATAGAAAAATTACTTTAAAATAAAATTCACAAAGATGTTTGAAAACCCGGAATATATGTGAGAGAACTGAAATAAACAATACTAAGAACAAATTACAAAACATTATCTGTATTTTTGACTGAGTGATGGCTCCCGAAGTAAAAGAAACTTACGTCATTTTGAAATTACTTTTTTTAGTTTTGTTGGCCAGTTACGAACAAATAAATACTTGTTTTGTATTTCTGAGGCAAAACTGGTATAGGAAAATGCCTTTATATTTGCATTTATTGATTTATAATTTTGAGGTTTGTTGATCGCTTTTCTTGACTAGTGACGTCATTTTCCAAAAATTGCATGACTAATACCAATCCAATACCGAAGAGGAGGCATTTTGGTTGACCAAATACCGACATATTTTGATTGAATCCAAACATTTCTAACATTTGACCGCTTTTGACATAGGTGGTGGAGGTGTATGTCACATATTGTCATGGGTGCCCCAACCCGAAGCCTAGCCAAACCGAAGCCCATGAACACCATGCCCAGACTTAGACCATACCCATTCAAATTCATAATATTGAGGCCCATGCCCGGTCATACCCATTCAGATCAAGCAGATAATTATTTTCACAAAATTTGCAACCATTATCCTAGCATATTTACTTGCATAGGTAGGGAAGACCGGGGCACGTTCTGTCACTTTTTTGCTAATTGGCCCAGGCGGTCACACTTTTCAGAGTTGGTGATTGTACCTTATCCAATACTGTTACATACATCAATAAGCTTTCAACTCGTTTTAGAAGTTCAAGTGGTATCTCAGTTGGTTTCGGCACCAGTGTCGATAATGTGGCGATGACTCATTTTGACAGAACCTGCCCCATATACGGGGCACGTTCTGTCACCTATGGGGGCACATTCTGTCATTGATGGGACAACTTCCTGTTATCACTTAACGTCATTTGTGGTGTCCCTGCAGGGGGAGAGAGGGCTTCATTCATCGCCACCATCAATAGTGTAGAAAATTACGGCTATATACGATCCCAACACTGCACTTTTGCGTTTTTATTGGTTATCCATGCACGAATCAGAGTCCCTGAGGACGCATATGATTTTTATTTTTGAATTTTTATCTTTCATACATTAAAGACCATGATATTAGAAGCTCAAAAACGCTTTTTGCATAAAAATCGGTCGAATGACATGGCCTCACCCATGACCTCGTTCACAACAAAAACCAACATTCCTAATATCTTTCAAATGTTTGCCCCTTTATCCCCCACTATTTTGTTAATACAAAAACGCAATTTCGGGGGTACAAATAGAAGATTTTGTCACGACTGAGTCGAATGGTCTTTCTTCCCATCGAAAATCGCCCCTAGCGGTTCTCGAGATCTCTGGGGGGGCAAATCTGCCCCCGCAGGTTAACTTAATTTTGGCGTGCTCGTGAACTGCATTCGGCACCACCGATTCGTTTTACGCTTGTAGTGGTGTACATATCTGTAAACAACAGGCAATCATTTTTATGGTCGTTTTTAAGCGATACGACTAGGAATCATCAACAGATTCAGTGAGAGAACCTGCCACAAATTGGGTGACAGAACCTGCCCCACTCGACACAGGTCACACTTTTTCGTTTTTTACTGAAAACTTGGGAGAATGGGGGCAGAATTAACCGCTCCAGCACAATGTTCTCGAACATTCCTTATTAGGCCCCATAGACAGCATATCAACAATTACACAGTATACAATTATCTCGACCATGGCCCACAAACCAATAGAAAATTGGAGTTCACTTATTAAAAAGTTGGTTCTTGTTGAAAAACAACTTTTCCAAATTGGACCAATCTGGTCCGCAGGCGCATATTCGTGCTTTTGATAGTACCGGCTGCCACTGCAAGCACAAACGAATCATATGTACGAAAACAAGTCCCACATACTGCGGTGGATAGTTCACGAGGAAACCCCGCTGACATAATGTGCCCCGTGACAGAACGTGCCCCGTTCTCCCCTACTATGAACGATTAATAATATCCCACGCCTGTGTGTTGCCGTGGATTTGGGCTCATTGAATACTTTTCGGTCAACATTGTCATATTAGATCAGACTTTGGATCGGACATGATTTGGACTTTTTAATCTTACGCCACTATTACTTACAATGATTTATTGTTCTCATATAATTGCCAAAGGTATTAATGAAATGTCGTATAACTGATCGCAATGAAACATTCAGTAACTTACTTTTGAATAATTAAACACATACTCTGCAATTCTGAACTTCCGACTTGCATGACCCGTGACCTATGACCTGTTTTTATCAAGGTCATGTCAGGCGCTCCTTCGGTTACATGTGCAGTTTCCGAGTGTTTGCTGTTCAGGAGCATTTGCAAAGGTGTTTCCAGGTGGCAGTTGTGGCTTACGATGATATTTTGACCTCGACTGATCTTTTCAGAGGTCAAACAAGGTCACTGACCTTCGATAATCTTAGATGATTTGTTTGGCTTCTGGGCGTTTCTAGAACAATTTGTGACGCTGATTTCAAATCCGTGATCTATTTTACATAATTATATGTTCCACTGGGGTCATGCGCTTCCAAAAGTCATCTGAGGTCACTGACCTCAGATGCCCTGACATGACCTTTTTGGAGTTTGTTAGTTTGAAGGACATTTTGTGACGCTGATGTAAAATTTCGTACCCAGTAAAAATTATAGAATGTTCCTTCACGAATTTAGCTCGATTAGTATTCAGTTTTTACATATTTACGATTTGATGACATTTTGGTCATTGACATGACCTTAGATATCACATATTGTCCCAGGACTTTTACATTTGATGCCAATAGCTTCTTCTCGTCAAAGGCAACACGCTCGTTTTTCAATCGAGGCTCTATCTCATTTAGGGGCGAAACGCCAAGGAGTCATACCCCTCCCCTACCCGGACGCGGACGCGTGATCTTGCCCTACCCGGACGAGGGTTAAACTAAAGTAACGGAGTAACGGACTAAAGTAACTTCCGTTATATTTGTCGCAAAGTAACGGAGTAACGAGCAACGGAGCTACATTTCTTCGTAATGATGCCCACCACCGCAGTGATATGTATAACATAACATATGTTATGTTATGTAATGTTATGTTATGTTATATATTCCGCAGCATATATACTACGGAATATCACATTTTTTATAGCTCAAATACTCAAATAAGGTGACCAGCCCAAATCTGCGGAGAACAAAAAAATGGGATGCATTTTTGCCAAAAAAGAACCCCTCTCCACCCCTCAAAAAACGACGGCTGGATCCGCCAGTGATTTCACCCCGCCTCTTCCACAGCTACATATTCATGAAGGACGGTATCGATTCGGAGTCGCATTACCCATACGAGGCGCGTGATAGCTTTTGCCGCGTCACCGGCCACAACGTGGTCATGCAGGATAGCTGGTACCACATTAAGCCCTACGACGAGACGGACCTGATGGAAAAGGTGGGTACCAAGAACCCTGTCGCCGTCACCATTGACGCCTCCAAAAGGTCGTTCCAGTTCTACTCGAGCGGAGTCTACAACGATCCGAGCTGTTCCGGCATGGACTTAAACCACAACGCGCTGGCTGTCGGCTACGGCGATGGCTACTGGATCGTCAAGAACTCCTGGGGCACCGACTGGGGCGACGACGGCTACATCTACATGACCCGCAACGGCAGCAACCAGTGCGGCATCGCCACGGAGGCCTATTACGCGTCCGTCTAAGTGGTCGGTTTCGGGCAAGACACATGTTTCGGTTTTGTTTCCTAACTCCTTGTAAGGATAAATAAACTAAATTTCACCGCTTTAGCAATGTAACTGTTGTATGGGCACTGCAGATAAATACACTATTTTCACCGCTTTCTGAGGCATTTGCGTTCCATTTGTTATTCAAAAAGGCTACACACGCGGCCAAAAGGTGCTGCTGCATATGAAGTGTCAACAGTGAAATACAATATATTATCTATAGAAATATTAAATACAATCGTGTCGACAGTAAGAAAAGTCGTTGAGCAAGCGGGAACGGGAGGGGGACGGGGAGATTCGCTGACATTGCGAAAGATTCGCTGACTGGGTCATTCGTCCACTGGGGGGAGGGGGGATTTCAAGGCAATGCGTGTGACAAATCCCCCAGTTAACCCGCGCACCGACGGGGGCGGATATCCGCCCCCTCCCCCTCCAAAGGTTTTTCGGGACTAGCGGAAAAAAGGCGTCGCGCCGCCAATTTTTGCACAGTTGTTTGGACATGAATTACCCACACTTTTATATTTTTTACCTCCTTACTTTTAAGGTCACGTTGTCAGGTCACATTAAATGACCTGACCTCAAGTCACGTTTTTGAAAATTTGACATCTTGCCGAAGCCACAGTGGTGAACCAAACAGTTTGAAACTCACAGTGTGTAATGTTGTTAAACCTAAACCTATAGTGGTTACCAAAAAGGTTGAATGACAAAACCTTGGCTGGTTTAGTATTAGAGGATTAGAAGGAAAACTCTCTGGAGGGCTTAAAAAGTGTTGGTTCGAATGACTTCATTGGGGCGTCCAGTGGAGTTAATTCCTGCAGACTTAAGTATAACGTCAGTACCACAAGCCATGGCCCAGTTACGCTGGCTGGAGTTAGTGACGAGCGCCTCAGAGCAGCGCAACCGTAATGTCATAACCGAACCTGACCTAACCTTTATGAAGGTTGGGTTGATACACGGCTTCCGGCTTCACGAGGGGTTCAGTAAGGTGCCTCCTTGTGGCCTTAAACCTCCTCGGAAATTGACACATTATCCTTCGTTGATAATCATTCAAAGATTTGTTGCCCTGGTCGCGCTACTCCAAGACGCTCAATGCTGCAGCTCTAAGGACAATCAGCTGTTGAGTAAACAAAGTTTGGTGGCGGGCAACGCAAGGAAGCGGTGATATATTAATTATTGAAATTAAATTTGTTTCTATGTAGTGCAAAATGTTTTGGAGAACACATGTGTACTTAATAAATGTAATATTCTGTATGGAATGGTGGGTATATTAATTATAGGGAATAACTAATAACTAAGGCAGGGGCAGGGACATCCGAGTGAATAGCCTTTGGTGCTGCCAAAATCTTGAGCACTTGCTTTACATCTTCACAAAGACCACCATTTCTTCAAATTATACTATTATTACATTTTTTAGCTAAAATAAATAATAAATTATGGATATCTTTAAAGAAAACATCCAGGTATGGCATCATGACGCTCAGTTATATACGTTCTGCAAGTCTGCATGGCATGAAGCGACGAAGGCAACGCAGCTCAATGAAATATTTAATTATTGCCGTAAATCGGCGATCAGAAATAAAACTTATATGTCAAACTGTACAAAAAATCGTACTTGAATTTTAAGAACATGCAGCACTTACCGTCCATTCACCGGCGTCAAATAACTTGAACCGGAGTACGCATCGCCACCACAACCCGTGAGGACAATGGCGGATTCGTGACGGCCGACGCTACTTTGCCTATTCCGCTGTCAAGTTTAATGACAAACCCAAGGACAAACCATTAAAACCCATATAGGTTATACATTTAGCCTAAGTCGCTGCCAAGACTTAGACCAAACCAGCAAAACCCTCTTTGCTATTTGCCAAACCCATTTCAGAACGCTGCGTCTTTTTGGGGTTTAGAAATTGCCTGTAGGGTTTTAGGCAGAGGTTTTCGGGGAATATCTTTAAACTAAATAGCGGCATATATTTTGGAAGCGACTTTTCGGGGTTTACCATTAGGCTCGTTCCGAGAGAAGTCCAATGCATATTCTAATGAAAACCGTTTCGTTTAGCCTAGACCCATTGCCAACTTATCTTAAACTAAAAAGTATCCACAGAGGCCCTTGTTAGTAAACTTTTTGTAAAAGTTTTGTTAATTTTTTCAGGGTGAATACTGCCCTCGAGGACAAGGGCGGATCCAGGACAGTAGCTTGGAAGGAGCACTGGTGGTTGGGGAGGGTGCATAGTCCAAAAAGTGTCACATAATTCTAAAAAATATATCCGGATTTAGCTTGCTTATGCATTACTATATCTGATTTAAACCAACTTTCCTTTGTAAAAGTTGTTTAGAGTTTCTTTTATATCAGGAAATGTAACAATTTTGCTCTTTTTTCAGACTTTTTTCAGACTTTTTTTTAACGGAGCCGAGCCAAGCCGAGCCGAACCGAGCCAACACACCCCACCGAACCCGACCCGACCCGACCCGACCTCGACAGAATCCGATCCGATCCGACCCGACCCGACATACCTGACCCGACAGACCCGACCGAACCCTACCCGACCCGATCCGACCCGACCGCCACGGGTCGACACGACCGACTGACACTACCGAGGCACTACCGACTGACCATAGAGCCTTGGACTGACCGACCGACCGTCCGACTCAAGCCGAGGTCGAGCCAAGGTCTAGCTGAGGTTGAGCCAGCCGATGTCGAGCCAAATTCGAGCCAAGGTCCGCTTCTGTGCATTGGAGTCACATCGTCGCTGTCTCTGTACTGCCCGGGGAGTTCATCCAGGACCTGAGAAATCACGTCG
>VOPJ01004316.1:0-18462 GCA_014673585.1 Semibalanus balanoides | reverse complement strand
GCAACTGTACATTCAAAGTTACAGATACTATTTTTATCCAAGGTCAATATTGAGGTCGCTAGAGGTCATCTAAGGTCAAATTTCACTGTTTTTGGACTTCGCTTCGAACAACCCCCGTATTTCTCGTGAACTATGACAGCTAGGAACAATCGGAACGAAAGCTCATTACAAATTAAACCTGACTGTTTGTCATTCAAATGAGCTCAGATCAATATTTTAGGCTCCAGAGTCATCAAAGTTCAAAAATGCAGTTTTTGGTAGAATCTGTTTTCCCGAATAACTTTTTATATAAATATGATAGAGCAGTTATGGTAACACCATCGTGTTTGTCTGTGATAGCAGCTGCCGAACAGAGACTCTGTGTAAGTAATTTACATGGTGCGTATCGTATCGGGTTCATTGTTTTAGGTCGAACATTCTAGATAACCAGTCTTCTTTACGCTGTTTTAATAGCGGCGATCGCTTATGGATATCGAAACAATACGTAAACGTAAAACAGTTTACGTATTCTGTTTTACGTTTCCGCATTGTTTCGATATCCATAAGCGATCGCCCTATAAACAGAGTATAGAAGGTGTTATCTGGAATGGCGCACCTAATTATTTGATTAATAATTCATAATAGTACAAATTCAACTTAAAGGACTCCAAATGTTAATTTTATCGTATCCAATAATCAAGCCATTAGCTTCTTACCGTAATAAAAATATATTTGACTTTCCAATAGAGTAGGCACACTTTCTATAAACAGACCTTACAAAGGCCACTTTAAAAGCAAAATGCAATCAAAACGTCACATGATAGCGAATTGCAAGTCATACCAAATGGATGTATCAGATTTTTTCATGATTTCTGTTGACTCCCAAATTCAAGAAAACTTTTTTTCGGAAAACGCTCCAAAAATCTAAGTTTTAGAAAATTCGATCAGAATTTTCAAATATGTTGATTGTTAATCAAACGGGGATATGTGTTGGGAACCATATATGAGCAATGCCCAAACTAAATTGCAAAGCAACATCTTTATTTTAACTGACTTATGGTTACTCTTGACGTAATATTTTAAATGGCGTTTTTTGCTTTTTAATGATCAGAGGCCGTTCATATAAAAAATCGAGCCACGACTCGATTTTTAAAATAAAATGCTGAGCCATTTTTTACTATTAGCTTGTCCGTAGTCGTTATTATCAACAAAATTAGTTGAAAGCGACAGCATACTTAATATTATCGAGTTTCTTGGTTCTATTTTCGAGACATCAGACAGTAGTTCGCAGATCAGAGCCTTATGACCTTTAAAAAATCGAGTCATGGCTCGATTTTTTATAAGAACGACCTCAGATGCAGACAACAAATGCCAACACTGTGTTTCTGCGACAAAACTGGTCTAGAAACATGTCTTTTATCTAGATTTATCAATTTTAAATTTTGAACTATGGTGACCTGAGTCTTAGCTGTGTCGAGTCTGTACTCTGCTCCAGTCTCAGCTGTGTCGAGTCTGTACTCTGCTCCAGTCTCAGCTGTGTCGAGTCATTGCCGCCTGCTCCTGTTACCGGGTGTCCACCGGCCGCAGGGCGCGCCTGCCCACCACTTTCGGTTCAGAACAAAGAGCGTGGCTGCCACTTTGGCTCGGCCAGCTCCGCGCTGTAATGACAGTCCGAGAGTGCAGTGGTTTTGCCCGCCGATGGCCGCAGTGGTGAGGTGCTCCAACGCTGGCGGCTACGGATCTCCTCCGCCAAGGTCAGCCACGTGACGGCCGGCCCGCACGGCAGACGGATTTTCAACAGCTCGTTTGTCGGCCGTTCTCATGGCGGGCAGTGGTGACGGTGGTAATGGTGATGGTGGTGATGGTGCCGGTGGTGATGTTGGTGGTGATGGCGGTGGTGAGGGTTGCGGTGCTGGTGTCAGTGGTAGTGGTATGGGTTGTGGTGTGGGAGTTGGGATGTGGTGCTGATGTGTGGGCCGTAGTTAACCCATAGGCAGCGATGGCATAGGTGTGTATGTGATGGTGACTGAGGTATGGCGCGAAAATGAGTATCAAAAGATGACAGTGTGCATGGCCAAGTGGACGACGGAAATGCCCACAGTTGTCCCCACGGCCCGCCAGACTCAGTACCGGCAGTCCACACATCGCCCGCACGCAAGGACCGAACCCCCAAATATCCCCTAGCTGTCCACACCGGCCATTATCCGTAATTTAAAACCAATAATCCGTCCGGTTCGGCGGCAAACAAAGGAATACGGTCGGGCCGCACGCACGGCGCAATAACACTCATCATAGAGGCGAGCGATTATGCCGGGGTGAATGAGCGGGTCGGCTGGCCACGGCTGAGCTCTGAGGCTGTCCTCCCACCGCAGCCCTGTCGCCCCTGTGTCCCCGGGGTCAGCAGTCAGAGGTCATCTGTCGCCTCTGTGTCCCCGGGGTCAGGCAGTCAGAGGGGGGGGGTGGGGCGGTCGTCTGTCGCCTGCTGGTCCGGGGCAGCAGTCAGAGGTCATCTGTCGCCTCTGTGTCCCCGGGGTCAGCACGTCAGAAGAGTCGTGTGTCGGCCCCTGTGTCCCCGGGGTCATGCAGTCAGAGGTCGGTGTGTCGCCCCGGTGTCCCCGGGGTCAGCAGTCATGAGGTCGATTCTGTTGCCTCTGGTCCCCGGGGTCAGCCCAGTCAGGAGGTCATCTTGTTTGCCCCTGTGTCCCCGGGTCACAGTCAGAGGTCGTCTGTCGCCCCTGTGTCCCCTGGGGTCAGAACAAGTCAGAGGTCATCCTGTCGCCCCTGTGCCCGGCGTCAGCAGTCAGAGGTCGTCTGTCGCCTCTTGTGTACCCCGGGAGGTCAGCAGTCAGGAGGTCGTCTGTCGCCTCATGTGTCCCCGGGGTCAGCAGTCAGAGGTCGTCTGTCGCCTCTGTGTCCCCTCGGGGTCAGCCAGTCAAGAGGCGTCTGTTCACCCCTGTGTCCCCGGCGTCAGCAGTCAAGAGGTCGTCTGTCACCTCTATGTAGTGCCCCGGGTCAGCAGTCAGAGGTCATCTGCTCGCCTCTGTGTCCACCCGGGGTCAGCCCCAAAGTCAGCAGAGTCGTCGTGTCGACCTCTGTGTCCCCGGGAGTTCCCAGCAGTCAGAGGTCGTCTGTCGCCTCTGTGTCCCCGGGGTTCCAGCAGTCAGAGAGTCAATCTTGTCCCCTGGTCCCCGGGTCAGCCGTCACGAGGTTCGTCTGTCGCCCCTGTGTCCCCGGGGTCAGCAGTCAGATCGTCTGTTCGCCTCTGTGTCCCGGGTCCAGCGTCAAGGGTCGTCTGTCACCCCTGTGTCCCCGGGGTCAGCAGTCAGAGGTCGTCGCACCTCTGGTCCCCGGGGTCAGCAGTCAGAGTCACTCGTTTCACCTCTTGGTGTCCCCGGGGTCAGCAGTCAGAGTCGTCTGTTCGCCTCTGTGTCCCCGGGGTCAGCAGTCAGAGTCATCTGTCGCCCCTGTGTCCCCGCGGTCAGCAGTCAGAGGTCGTTCTGTCGCCTCTTGTGTCCCGGGCGTCAGCAGTCAGGGTCGTCTGTCGCCCCATGTGTCCCCGGGGTCAGCATCCAGGTCAGAGGTCGTCTGTCGGCCTCTGTGCTCCCGGGGTCAGCAGTCAAGAGGTCGTCTGTCTCGACCTCTGTGTCCCCGGGGTTCAGCAGTCCGAGGTCGTCTGGTCGCCTCTGTGTCCCGGTGTCAGCAGTCAGAGTCGTCTGTCACCTCTGTGGTCCCCGGGGTCAGCTAGTCAAGGTCACATCTGTCGCCTCTTGTCCCCT
Organism: Semibalanus balanoides; assembly: GCA_014673585.1. NCBI lineage: Eukaryota > Metazoa > Arthropoda > Thecostraca > Balanomorpha > Balanidae > Semibalanus > Semibalanus balanoides. The sequence continues at coordinate 14,707 of VOPJ01004316.1, read as the reverse complement.
GGGGTCAAGCAGTCAGAGGTCGCTGTCGTCTCTGTGTCCCCGGGGTTGTCAGCAGTCAGAAGGTCATCTGTCGTCTCTGTGTCCCCCGCGGTCAGCAAGTCAGAGCGATCTGTCGCCATCGTGTGTCCCCGGGGTCAGCAGTCAGAAGTCGTCCTGTATGCCCCTGTTTCCCCCGGGGTCAGCAGTCAGAGTCGTTCCTGTTCGCCCCTGTGTCCCCGGGTCAGCAGTCAGAGGTCGTCTTCGCCTCTGTTCCCGGGGTCAGCAGTCAGAGTGGTCGTCTGTCGCCCCTGATGTCCCCGGGAGTCAGCAGGTCCAGGAGGTCCGGGTCGTCCTGGCGCCTCTGCTGTCCCCGGGCGGCAGCAGTCAGAGGGTCTTCTAGTCGGCCTCTGTGTCCCGGGTCAGCAGTCCGAGGTCGTCTTGTCGTCTCTGTGTCCCCGGGGGGTCAGCAGTTCCAGAGGTCACCCGTCTGTCTGTCTCTGTGTCCCCAGGGTCAGCATGTCAGAGGTCGTCTGTCGCCTCTGTGCCCGGGGTCAGCAGTCAGAGGTCGTCTGTCGCCTCTGTGCCCCGGGAGTTCAGCAGTTCAGCAGGTCGCTCTGTCGCCCTGTGTCCCCGGGTCAGCAGTCAGAGGTCGTCTGTCGCCCCTGTGTCCCGGGGTCAGGCAGTCAGAGGTCATCTGTCGCCCCGGTGTCCCCGGGTCAGCAGTCAGAGGTCGACGCGGCCCTCTGTGTTTCCCGGGGTCAGCAGTCAGAGGTCGTCTGTCGCCCCTGTGTCCCCGGGGTCAGCAGTCAGAGGTCATCTGTCACCTCTGTGTCCCCGGGGTCAGCAGTCAGAGGTCGTCTGTCACCTCTGTGTCCCGGGGTCAGCAATCAGAGGTCGTCTGTTGCCCTCTGTGTCCCCGGGGTCAGCAGTCCGAGGTCATCTGTCGCCTCTGTGTCCCCGGGGTCAGCAGTCAGAGGTCATCTGTCGCCCCTGTGTCCCCGCGGTCCAGCATGTATCAGAGGCTCGTCTGTCGCCCTGTGTCCCCGGGGTCAGGCAGTCAGAGGTCGCTCTGTCGCCCCTGTGTCCCCGGGGTCAGCAGTCAGAGGTCATCTGTCGCCTCTGTGTCCCCGGGGTCAGCAGTCAGAGGTCGTGTGATGACAGTACGACTGTCCCCAGCCGCGACTCCCGCGACTCAATGTATGTGTACTTTGTATGTGTTGTGTATAACGGTAGTTCCAAAGTCATCTCCGATTATTGATCGTCGGTGTTGACTGGCAACATTACGCCTAAAAGTGCGATTTCTGTCATGTGAATTGGCGATGGAGGACCGTGTGCCGGTCTGTCGTTGGTGCCGGTCTGTGTGCTGTCGGTATTTCCGATGGTTCAGAAGCAGACGACGTCGGGACTCGGGAGTAAAGGAATATCCCATGGGTGTTAGAGTAGAGTCTGCACCTTCATAACAATCACATGTAGTCGATGAGAGTCCCTACGCTTACAACGATCAGCCTGTGTGAGTCCCTGCCTTCCCAACAGTGACCGGAGCCGGTCTGTGGGAGCCCCTGCCTTCCCAGTAATCAGAGCCGGTCTGTGTGAGACCCTGCTTTCCCAGCAGTGGTCAGAGCCGGTCTGTGGGAGACCCTGCCTTCCCAGTAATCAGAGCCGGTCTGTGTGAGACCCTGCTTTCCCCGTGACCAAAACCCGTGGTCTGTGGGAAGACCCCTGCCTTCCCAGTGATCGTAGCCTCGGATTCTGAGTGAGCCCCTGCTCTTACCCAGCTGATCGTGTAGAGCCGGTCTGTGTGAGCCCCTGCCTTCCCAGTGATTCGGAGCCGGTTTCTGTGGGAGCCTGCCTTCCCAGTGACCGGAAGCCGGTCCTGTGGTGAGCCCCTTGCCTTCCCAGTCCGGGAGCCTGTCTGTGGGAGCCCCTCCTTCCCAGTGATCGGAGCGCGTCTGTGGGAGGACCCTGCTTCCCAGTGATCAACGGAGCCGGTCTGTGGGAGCCCTGCCCTTTCACAGCTGATCGGAGCCGGTCTGTGCGGAGCCCTGCCTTCCAGTTGATCGAGCCGCGTCTGTGGAGCCCCTGCCTTCCAGTTGATCGGAGCCGGTCTGTGGGAGCTCCTGCCTTCCCAGTGATCGAGCCGCGTCTATGTGGAGCCCCTGTCTTCCGAGAGGTGATCGGAGCGCGCTGAGGAGCCCCTGCTCCTTGCCCAGTGATTCAGGAGCCTGGCTGTGGAGTCCCTGCCTTACCTCCATATCGGACCAGCGGTCCTGTGGGAGCCCCTGCCCTTCCCAGGTCGGAGCGGTCTGTGTGGAGTCCCTGCCTTCCCAGTGGTCGGAAGCCTCCGGTCTGTGGAGCCACCTGCCTTCCCAAGCATGTGACCGGAAGCCTGAGTCTGTGTTGAGGTCTCCTAGCCTTCCCACGTGATCCCGAGGCCGGTCTGTGGGAGCCCCATGCCTTCCCAGTGATCGGAGCCTTCGGTCTGTGTATAAGCACCCTGCACTTCCCAGTGATTCGGAGACCGGTGCTCTGTGGGAGCCACTGCCTTTTCCAGTATCGGAGCCGGTCTGTGGAGCCACTGCCTTCCAGTGTTCGGAGCCGCGTTTCTTGGAGAGCCCTGTCCTTCCCAGCATGAACCGGAGGCTGGGTCTGTGGCCCCGAGCCATCTGCGCTTCCCACGTGATCGGAGCCGGTCTGTGTTGAGACCTCTGTGCCTATCCCAGATGATCGGCCGACGCCACCGGTCGTAGAGAGGTAGCCCCGTGTCCTTCCCAGGATCGGAGACTCGGTTCTTAGTGCGGAGCCCCCTTGCCTTTCCCGGTAATCAGAGCCACGCTCTGGTGGGAGACCCTGCCTTCCCCAGTGATTTCATGAGTGCTCGCTGATCTTGGTGGAGCCTGCTCTTCCAGTGATCCGGGAGCCGGTCCTGTGTGAGCCCCTTTGCTCCTTCCCAGCAGTGGTCAGAGCCGGTCTGTGGCCCGAAGACCCTGCCTTCCCAGTGATCAGAGCCGGTTCTGTGGGAGCCCCTGCCTTTCCAGTGAATCCCCCTCCACCCCCAGAGTCCGGGTCATGATGGAGCATCCCTGTTCCCTCTCCAGTGATCGGAGCCGGTCTGTGGGAGCCCCTGCCTTCCCAGTGATCGGAGCCGGTCTGTGGGAGCCCCTGCCTTCCCAGTGGTCGGAGCCGGTCTGTGGGAGCCCTATCCTCTCTGTTATCTGCCGTCGGGGCAGTGGGGCCGGACGGTGGCGGTGGCCGGCGGCTCTCAATAATGACTGTTTGTTTTAGCTGACTGGCGCTCGGCAGGCGTCACAGCGGGTGAGGAATGCACCGGCCAGCCACTGCCAGCCACCCTGCTCCCAGCGAGCGACGGGCCGCCGCGGCAGCCACCGCGCCTCAGCCGCCCAGCCGCGGCGGGGGCGGCGGCGGCGGCGGCGGCGGTGGCGGCGCGGCGGAGTGCGGAGCGGAGCGTGCAGGCCTGCTCAGACTCGCTGGGTTGGCTGAGAAAAACATCCGCTCCTAGAGACAGCTGCACAGTGGGGCAATTAGAGGGGTCAAGTGGCCGGCCAATTACCATGTCCTTAGCTGGACAGTGGACACTGGACACTGGTTAGAGGAAGTCGAGTTCATCTTAGACTGGATTCGTATGGTGGACTGTATTTCCCTGCAGCCTTACAGTCAGAAGTATACTTAATGGAAAACAGCCAGTGGGACTTAAAGGGAAATACTCACCTTTTCCCACAACAAACGGAGTTAGGTATTACTTAAAATCGACATACGAGATACAAATATATTGTAAATTTGTTACATTTTGCATAAACAATTTCCGGCCGAAAGATATTTCAAGTTTAAATTTGATGAGCGTTCTATACTTTTAACGACCGGTACTTGCAAGTTCTTATGGTCCTCATCAAACTGCGGGCTTTCCCTGTATTGCTTCTTAACGCAATAGAGTGAAAATCATTTTTAGCGTTCTGAATGTTGTGATTATATGCCCGCCGATCCTCTACACAATTAATAGCCATTGAATGAATGCTAAGGGAACCAAATAAGCAGTTAACCGATGCATTTTTACGGTTGCCTATTAAGTGGTTGCGACCAACAATTTTTTAAATCGCTTCATTTTGTTCGCCTTTAGGAATCTTGTTTAGTTTTGTCTCTGGCTGTAAATAACATTATACTTTATATAATAATAATGCAAAATAATATTTTTCCGAAAAAAACAGCACAAAACTGACAATTAAATCGGAAGCTCATTGATGTACTTGGACAGTGACCTACACTTAGTGTCGGCGATTTGTTTAATGTACCAATCGGGTACGTTATCATGCTTCTTAGCGCACTTACTTCATTTCTGGTTCTATGACTTATTTACATATAGGACGTAGGGAAGGACGACGTTGTCAGTGACCTTCATGAAGCACACTAGGTGCTTGCTTTTTATTTTCAATTCCAAATTTACAACTTTACTTTAGGGAATAATTGTATTTAGTTATTGAATTTAAATAACATCATTGTTATACCATTAAAATATTTATATTATGGATTATGCTACACCAAGGTGGCGCAGTCACGCTTTCAGCCGTTTGCTAAAACGCGCCCCGTTCAAACCTGGGAAATCTGAGGCCATTTCCACTTTATGGTAGCGCTGGGTGAGATTCCTCCTTGCTTTAACACACATAAAAATACCAGAGAATGTTCACTTAAAGACGCTAACTGATCGGAATTTTTATTGAATTAGAGAGGAGTTCAATGCGCTATCTGAATATCCACAGTTAGTCGGAGCCTTTCTTGGTTGCGGGAGTATCCATGTCACAGGGAATCAATGATCAAGGAAGTAGAAACTCTCCATCCGAAGCACATACCTACTTCGATGCTACTTGGTTCTTCGGTGTCCAAGTTACTACTGACGGCACGAACCATAGTCTGTAGACATTTGACACGATCGCTGGACACGCGAGCTAGTTAGCACTCTGGCTCTTAGCTTCTGGCTCTCAGCTTCAGCTGTGAGCATTACCATTCCAACTTCAGTGTAAACTGTAACATTCCATGCATACATCAAACTGGCAATCTGAACAGACAATGGCCAGCTGGTGCCAGGCCCACACAGTGTTGAACACTGCAGTCGACCGAGCTGTCAGTCAGCCTGGTGTTGGAGCGTCGACACGTGCCAGGCACTGGCGTGTCAAATCTGGCCGGCAACGGGCACATTCCTCCGCTGTGTGGTGCAGTACGTTTAAACATGCTCGGGAACGTGCCCTGCCAGCCACCGACGGGGTGTCTCGCGGCACGCTGACCGAGTCTGCCCGGTCAGAGCCACACACTGAACAGAGGACCGACGTCATGAACGGCGCATTGTGCAGGTGCTCTGCCGCAGCAGTGGATAGTAACGAATCTTCAGCTGTGATCCTGCGCATAATTTATAGGAACTGCACTGACCGAAGATATTATGTAGACAACGGGCTTTGTGTTTAATATCCGACTTCTTAAATTTCCGACATTTCATTCTGATTTCGTGTTGATTGACTTTTCGGCTCATATATGCTGATTAAAACTAAATCCTTCTATTGAACTTATTTGAGTGAAAAAGCTGATAGGTAGGCACCAATTTCACCAATGGGCTATATTCAAACAATGCTGTTCCGAGCAACGCTTCGCCTTTTTAACTTTTAGCCCGCAATTGTTAAATAATAAACAATTTAATTGTATTTGTGAACCCTCTACCAATGGGCGTCGAAAGCAGTGGACGGGGAGACGCGTTCCCCCAAGCGGCAGGCGTCCCCCCAAACACTTACGGTTTTTAACATTACGCCAATGTGCGTTACATGGAAATAATCGACTTCAAAATGACTCCGTCTCCCCAACGTTCGGAAAGTGGCGACGCCCTTGCCTCTACCATGTGCCATGTGTGTCATTTACCCTTTGCCATGTGCCGTTTACCCTTTGCCATGTGTCATTTACCCTTTGCCATGTGCCGTTTGCCTGGGCTCCGTTTGCCGGCTATCTAGCCTATCGGGACGGCCGGCCGACTGTGCGGCGCCGGCGGCCGGTCGGTCGGTCTGCTGCCGACGCCGCCGCCGACGCCGACCCCCGCCGCCGTGGCGGGGGAGGCGCCGACACGTGTCTGTGTGTGCCCTCCGGCGACGAGCGGCGCCTGACTGGCGGCGCCCGGCCGACGCTGCGCTACGACGCAACGGCCACCGCGTCGGTGCCGACGATAAACTGTCGGCTGACGGGTGACGGCGGCGCGGCGGTGCCCGAGAAGGGGCTGGCGGCGGCGGCGGTGTCGGTATCTGCGATGAGGAAGAGGGGGGGGGGCATGAAGTTGCGGCGCGATGTAGTGATTGTTGTCCCGATTTCCTCAATGAGCATGTAGATGAGCTGCTGTACGCGATTTCACATTGTGTTCACAAGTGTGTAGGTGTCGGTTTTGTGTTTGGCTTGTTGACAAGCGTAACCAACCGACGAACCAACGAAAAACGAATTGCAATGGTCTTAATGAGTTTTGCACGACACGTGAAACTCGTACTCGGTCACAACCGTGGATGTATCACTGCTGAGTGCCCAAAACTGCCCAAAAAGTTGGTACGGAGCACAAGTTAGTAAATGTAGCAATATCCAAGAAGTCATTATAATTCACTTCCTTGTGCATTCAGAATTCAGATCTTATTTAAAATGAGTACACTTGGATTGGTTTAGTGTCTCGGAGCTATGCAAAGATCTTGGAATGAGTCAATTTTGGTCCGATTTCAGTCATTTCGTGGCCGATATTCCCCTGGCTGCACCCCTACTCCGCGCGTGCCGACGTCCAGTGCTGCACGTGCCGCTGACGCCGCGCCTGTGACTCAGGAGGTGCGTCGCGGCCGACACGGCGGCGCCGCATACGTCGCAAGGGCGACAGCTGACTCACGTGAGCAGGCCGGACGGTAGTGATCAGTGCGGCGGGGGGGAGGGGGGATTGACCTGCAGGGTGATCTGACGCTGATTGGTGGCAGATAATGTGTCATTATTGCGCCGACGGCCACCGACTGCACCTCCGCCAGTCAGTGAGTCGAAGGTACACGTCAGCATGGCTGCACCTGCAGTAGAGTGCTTTGTAACAGGTGTTTTCAGACATCAATTGGCTCTCATGCTGCCCCGCTTCCATTGCGGATTCTAAGCACATTTATTTTCTTCTCAGTTTCGATCGATTAGTGCCTTTTCAGCCTTGCACCATTTTTACGCCGCAGCTCCCAAAACCAGTGACCAACGCTGGCCGCCAGATGGTACTATTGGATGCAATCTAGGAAATGCTGACTATCTTTTTGAATCTTACTTTTAACCAACATAGTTGAAGAAAACAACTTCGAAACATTTCTTTTACAACTTCGGTCATTTTAAATACTGTACCTATAATACATACCATGTTCCTCGCAAGAGCACTAAACAACACATAAAAAGACATCTAATTTGACTGTGTCAAACTTTTGCCGGCCATCAAAAATGTTCATAGGTTCGCAGCCTATGAACATTTTTGACGGCCGGCAAAAGTTTGACACCGCCAAATTAGATGTCTTTTTATGTGCATCAATTAATTGCTCTACCGAGGTGTTATATTCATCAAATGGTAGAACATAATTAAGGCGTGGCATTAAAAGAGTGTTCATAGATGCTGAAAACATCCATTATTATCTCAATGTCATCTTATTTGGCTGAGATACCGGCTTTCAAACTTAAGCGTTTTCCTATCGCTACGATACAAAAGTATGGCGAGCCGGCGATGCAATACTTTGAGCTTAAAGCCGGAGCTCCTATACAGCTTAAAACTATGGGCGGATCCAGAGAGAGGGGAGGGAGGGGGGGGGGGGGTACGGGGTCATTGCCCAAACCACAAAAAATCGCTGCAAATTTGACACATTTCCTGAGATAATAGGAAATCTAAGCAACTTTTACAAAGCAGAGTTTGTTTTAAATCAGCTACTGATACATAAGCAAGCGAAAACCGATGAGTTTTCAGAATTGGGTGATACTTCTTGGGACTTGTCCCCCCCCCCCACCAACTGACCAAAACTGCACCCGTTCTGGATCCGCCTATGCTTAAAACCACCACCATCCATGGTTGCTGATGTTTCGAAGTATTATTTTCAAGTATGTTGGTTTTAAAAGGAAGATTGAAAAGGATAGCCTGCATTCCTATATTGAATCCGATATGACCATCCAGGGGCGTATAAACTCATTTGAAGTCGAGGGAGGGGGGGCGGCAACCATTAACAACAAAATATGTAAATTTTGTAAAACGAAATCGTTTTGTACCATTTGGGGTCAATTGTTTTTTTTTTTTAAATCCGAGATAGCCATTTAGTAGAACTTGTGATTTAACGTTTTTTAACGTTTTTTATTTGCAATTTGCCTCAAAACTAGATTTTGTTGCGATTTTTCCAGCATTTGGCTATTTTCGACCAAAAACGCTATGTAGCTATTGACGCCACTAAAATCGGTATATCTCATTTTGTTCGATGCAACTGCTAAATTTTTCATAGAACACGTAGAACTGATGTACGCGAAGGTATACCAAGTTTTACATCGATATCTGCAACGCTTCGGAAGTTATTTAGGGAAAACCGATGGGGGATCGGATCCGACCCGTCCCCAGGTGGTCGTGGGCTATGCCTCGTAGTTTTAGACCAGGTATTCGAGACTCAAAAGTTGCGGGGGGGGCGGTTGCCCCCCGCTCAAAAAGTGAGGGGCAGTTCCCCCTGCCCCCGGCTCCCTACGCAAAAATAGCGAAGGAACTTCGAATGTTCTTGCTGAGAGGGCGTATGCTCACGCTTTCCCACGTCTTTTCTAGCCTTTCTAGGTTTCAAGTTTTCGACGGGGGGCGGGCTCATTTTGGACCCCTCTCTGCAGTGCGCAGCTGTCTCTTGAGGTTCACTGGACGCTCACGCGGGTTGATATAATTATATGGGTGTCTCCACTCTACATACTGCGAAGTTGCTCGTGAAGCGCAGTTGGTCCCCCGCGGTGCCGTGGTTCGCACGTCACTTCCCTCCATGACAAGCGGACGAGGGCAGCGGCCCTGCTAGGCGCAACCTATCATCATCTATCCGACTAATGGACGCAGGGACCAGAAGTGCAGTCTCATGCATGCGATGCCGTCATTGGGCCCTCATTAGCCGGCTAACATCACGGCGGCGGGGGCGGGGGCGGAACGGAACGGAACGGAACGGAACGGAACGGAAAGAAAAGGACAGTACAAACGGTCGACTCCACTGGTGAATCCAGAACAGCCAAAAATGGGTTTGGGGAAAATCCTCCAAAAGTTTAACGCAATTTCAAAACTCATCAGATTCAGCTTTCTCAAGCATTGGTAGCCGATACCTAAAGAAAACTTCCTGTGAAGTTGCTTCAATTTTATTTGGATTAAATCAGGAAATGTGTTATTTTCCGCCGACTTCATGCGGTATTTGGAGGCATGTCCCTTTTGATCGCTCATGGATCTGCCAGTGATTTAGAACGGCCAAAAAGTTATTTAGGGGGGAGCCCCAAAGATTCAACAATTCCCAAACATTCATTGCATTTTTTAGCTTGTGCATTGTGAGCCGATAGCAAAATCCTGAGCTGAAGTTGATTATATGAATGTCAATGTAAAAGAACGTAAGTATCCATTTTCTTTTCTTCTTTTTTTTTTGGGGGGGGGGTGGGGGGGTCACGAATGAGGACTCCCTGATGGTGTACTAACTACCAACCATGATCCTGCTGAGGTTCTATATGAGGTCTGCGTCTGCTGAAAAGGAAGCCGATACCACCTCATCGGTATAGGTACTAATTGCAGGCCGCTCCTGTCCGACCCGACACGTAGGTTATAGTATGCAGCCGCTCTGTCGACCGACAGAAGGTAGGGCCTTGCAGGGCCGTATGTCGACCGACAGTAGGTTACTCGGCTTGCAGGCCGCTCTGTTCAGACCGACAGTGGTACTAAGCTTGCAGGCCGCTCTGTCCGACCGACAGTAGGTACGGCTTGCAGGCCGGCTCTGTCGACCGACAGTAGGTACTAGCTTGCGGCCCGTCTGTCCGACGACAAAGTACTAGCTTGCACGGCCGCCTCTGTCGACCGACAGCAACGGTACTTAGCTTGCAGGCGCTCTGTCCGACGACAAGTAAGGTCTAGCTTTGCAGGCGTCTGTCCGACCGACAGTAGGTACCAGCTTGCAGGCCGCTCTGTCCGACCGACAGTAGCTACTAGCTTGCAGGCCGCTCTGTCCGACGACAGAAAGGTTACTAGTTGACAGGCCGCTCTGTTCCGACCGACAGTAGGTACTGGCTTGCAGGCTCTCTGTCGACGACAGTAGGTATGGCTTGCAGGCCGCTCTGTCCGACGGACAGTAGGTATGGCCTTCAGGCCGCTCTGTCCGACAGACGTAGGTACGTGGTTGCAGGCCTGCTCTGGGTCCACCGTACAGTAGGTATAGCCTTGCAGGCCTCTGTCGATCGACAGTAAGGTCTACTTTGCAGGCCGCTCTGTCCGACGAAGTAGGATCTGGGCTTGCAGGCCGCTCCTGTCGTTACGACAGAAGGTACTAGTCTGCCAGGCCGCTCTGTCGACCCGACAGTAAGGTACTAGTTCTGCAGGCCGTCTGTCCGAGACAAGTAGGTACTAGCCTTGCAGGCCGCTCTGTCCGACGACAGTAGGTACTGCTTGCCAGGCCGCCTTCTGTTCCCACGACAGTAGGTACTAGCTTGCAGGCCGCTCTGTCCGACCGACAGTGGTACTAGCTTGCAGGCCGCTCTGTCCGACCGACAGAGAGGTACTAGCTTGCAAGGCCGCTCTGTCCGACCGACAGTAAGGTTACTGCTTGCAGGCGCTCTGTCCGACGACAGTAGGTACTAGCTTGCAGCGCCGCTCTGTCCGCCGGACAGTAGGTACTGGCTGCAGCCGCTGTTTACCGACAGGTAGGTACTAGCTTGCAGGCGCTTGTCTTAACCGACAGCTAAGGTAACTCAGCTTGCGCAGGCCGGCCTCTGGTCGCGACCGACAGTAGGCCTACTAGCTTGCAGGCCACTCTGTCTACCGCAGAAGGTACTAGCTGCAAGGCCGCTTGTCCGGACCGACAGTATGGCTACTAGCTTGCAGGCGCTCTTTGTCCGACCGAACGTAGGTACTGGCTGCGGACGGCTCTGTCCGACACGACAGTAGGTTACTAGCTTGGCATGGCCGCTTCTGTCGACGACAGAAGTTACTAGCTTGCAGGCGCTCTGTCCGACGACAGTAGGTACTGGCTTGCAGGCCGTCCTGTCCGACCGACAGTGGCTTGCAGGCCGCTCTGTCCGACCGACAGAAGGTACTAGCTTGCAGGCCGCTCTGTCCGACCGACAGCGCAGTGACGGTGTTTGACACGTCTCTCCACTGTCTTTACTCTGCAGTCACTGGAAACACAGACCACAGTGGTAACATATCGCTTCCTTGTGGCGCCTCCTCACCGATACATCCGACTGTGAAATCAAGCCGCCGCGAGCGTCGCATTATATTGAACTGGCCTGGTCAACGGTTGAAACCGCCGCCGCCCGCCACAGTTTCCGAAGACAATGTTACCTCACAGTTACACACGAGTTATCTCATAACTCATCTACCTGAATATACTTCACAACATTCCGATATTTACCGAGCGTTTTTTGGTTTAGGCACTCACAAGTCACAACTTGCGTTAGCGTATGGTGCAATTGGTAGCTGGTGCAGTCTGCAGATGACGACTGGTGCACCGCAAAGAGACGCGGCGCGGGCCCGAGCTGGGCGCAGTCACCGACGCCTTTACGCCGGCCTTCGTCTCACTCCTCCACCTGTCAGGCGCGGCTGCGGACGTTTTTACTTGGACGCCGACTAAGTGGAATTCGCTGTTGTGACCGACGGTTCGTTGCGATGTTCGGATACCGTCGGCCGGTTTTTCACCTGTCATAAAGTGTCCCAGTCTCTCTCCGCCGGCTGGTCGACATCAGACCGGCTAATGGACGGAGCGGGGGACTGAGGCGGCAGCGGTATGCCGCGTCCGCTGACGGTCAGCTGAGGTCAGCCTGGTTAGGTGAGGTCAGCTGATGCCGAGGCTGGCTGAGGTCAAGCGGATCAGTTGAGGTCAGATAAGGTGAGACCTTCTGAGGTCAGCTAAGGTCAGATCAGATCATCTGAGGTCATTTCATGTTATCCTGAGGTCAACTGATGACATTTGAGGTCAGCTGATGTCATTTATGGTCAGCTGATGTCATCTTAGATCAGCTGACCTTAGCTGATCAGCTTAGGTCAGCTGAGACTAGTTGATGACAGTTGAGGTCAGTCAAGCTCTGCTGAGGATTATGTGACGTTTGGCGTCTGCTGAGGTTAGATGATGTCAGTTGAGGTCAGTTAAGGCTAGTTGAGGTCGACCGAGGTCAGCTGAAGTCAGCTGAGGTTGGTTTAGGTCAGACAGACGACCGCCAGGGTCGGGTGACATTACCGACAGATCTGGAGGGAGACGGGTGTGGCGAAAAGCAGTTGGTGAGTCACATGGCAGCCAGTAGCCACTGCACTGTTGACTGCATATAAGGACAGAGTGCCACAAAGCAAGCGACTGTCGCTGCACTGAACTATGGCTGGTTTCCGGCTGGCAAGCGACTGTCGCTGCACTGAACTATGGCTGGCTTCCGGCTGGCTTTCGTTATGCATCGTCTGCTGCGGCGGTGGCGGTGGCGGTGGCGGTGGCGGTTGGCAGTGGCGGTGGCGGTGGCGGTGGCGGTGGCGGTGGCGGTGGCGGTGGCGGTGGCGGTGGCGGTGGCGGTGACAGTTGGCGGTGGCGGTGACAGTTGGCGGTGGCGGTGGGGTGGAGGTGGCGGGTGGCGTGCAGTGGCGGTGGGTGGGCAGTGGCGGTGGCGTGGCGGTTCTGGCGGTGACAGTTGGCGTGGGACGGTGACAGTTGGCCGGTGGCGGGTGGCGGTGCGGTTGGCAGTGGCGGTGGGCGGTGGCGGTGGCGGTGACAGTGTGGCAGTGGCGGTGGCGGGGTGGTTGTGGCGGTGGCGGTGACAATTGGCGGTGGCGGTGACATTGGCGGTGGCGGTGAAGTTGGCGGTGGCGTGACAGTTGGCGGTGGGCGGTGGCGGGTGGCGGTGAAGTTGGCGGTGACGGTGACAGTTGCGGTGGCGGTGGTCGGTCGACTCGCTTGCGGACCTGTCGGCCCGGCACAGAATTTCCGAGCTTCGCACCCCGACCATGTCCTGGATTGACTCGTCATAACCACCGGCGCCGCTGCCACTCTGACCAGTCATGTAGGACCAGCCCAGGGACGACATGTCTCATAACATGTGACGACTGCTCAGTCAAATAACCGTGAGGCTGAGACGGTAGCGCGCTGTCACACGGCGGCCACTGAGCCCCCACCCCCGCCCCCGCCTTGTAACCGTGTGACAGTCACGGTAACGCCGCGGCAGTCTGCAGAGTATCGCACCTATATTAGTGGTGTCATCGGCTACCACAATTTTGTCTAACGAAAAATTGTGTGACCGATTTGGTAATCAGTCGTCAGGCATTATAAATTTTTTGGACACTTTTCGTCACTTAATCTTAAACAATTCCTTTTTTGTCACATTTCTTAAACGAATTCTTGTTTTTATATCAGCAAATTGATACACAATTGCTCAAAATTGAATTAATTATATAAAATGTCTTTGGTCTTTGCTTTGCGGCAGTCATTTTTTTTCTTCTGGTCTTTCAATGTATTAAACTTTTAGTTCCTTTTTCACAATATAATGGTCTTTTTTTTGGACAATGTCTTTTTGGAAACTATACATGTGCGTTTTATGAATTATGATGTAACAAAGCTTTTTTGCCAGTGTGTATACATACGTATACTATTTGAAAATCGGTCAAATCTTGGAATTTTTGGGCCATAACCAAAATCGGTCAATATCTAGTCTACCAAAATGCCTCCTGTTCGGTATTGGATTGGTTTTGGTCAGGAAATTTTGAGAAAATGACATCACTAACCTGCATAATCTGAGTCCAAGTTAGTTTGCAGAGGAAGGTATAGGGAGAAAGCCACGCCGAAAGCCCCAAGTAGGTATGCATCTGTGCTAGACGAGACAATGGTATCCAGGGGCTCCGCCCCTATTTGTTTTTACTTTTTACATGACGCCTATGAGCTTTCATTGAAAAAAATCGACTTCAGAATGCCTCTACCCCCCCCCCCATTCCGAACGTGGCGGAGCTCTTGGACAGCTGAAACCGACAATGGAAGCCATGCCAAGGAGCCAAGCTCTGGCAAACACGCGGCGAATTCCCCGTGCTTCTTGACCGACTGAAATCGTCCGAGGGACTGGTCTGTCAGAGGAATTGCTGGACTCCATCAGTGAAGCTGACGGGCCGACTCCATCAGTCGTTAAAAGGGTGTCGTCTGTCCGACAGGGCGGTGACAAATTCAGTCGCCGTCCGGCCGGGACGCCATTACTGGAGCACGCGCGGCATGTGGCCGCCCCACCGCCCAGACGGCACCCGGCCCACACGTCAGACAGAACCTGACTGTCCACCCGATCAGATATACCGCAAAATAGACTCTAATTAAATGGCGGCACTGTGATTAATGAGATGGCCCGACTGGTCCATCCATCCATCGCTCAGCGGCCAGGTCAGGGCGGCTGGGTAGCAGTGAGAGGTGCAGGGCAGGACGGGGTGGGAGCGGCCAGGTCAGGGCGGCTGGGTAGCAGTGTGATGAGGACGGGGTGGGAGCGGCCAGGTCAG
>VOPJ01004315.1:0-25420 GCA_014673585.1 Semibalanus balanoides | reverse complement strand
TACGGAAGCCAGGGATACGGCAACTTCGGAAACCAGGGATTCGGTAACTTCGGAGGCCAGGGATTCGGCAACTTCGGAGGTCAGGGATTCGGCAACTTCGGTGGCCAGGGAAGCTACGGCTACGGAGGCCGGGGAATCGGCAACTTCGGAGGCCAGGGGTTCAGAAATTTCGGTGGCCAGGGAAGCTACGGCTACGGAGGCCGCTACTAAGTGTTCTTTATTAAAATGCAAATTTGCCAAGCAGCAATTTGAAGACCATGATTGAATATCACCCCTTTTGCTGAACTGTGTGTATGAGAGTAATGCATGCATTGTATGCTTTGAAATTTGAATGATCTTGACTCGTGCGCAATAAAATACTTCTACTGCCATGAAAATATACTTCTATTACCGTTGCTTCAATGTATAACCATAGTGTAAATACTAACGACGAAAGTCTTTAGTATTTACACGGATGCTATAGTGTAAATACTAACGACGAAAGTCTTTAGTATTTACACTATGGTAGAACCAAGCGAACTGCGAAGAAGAATATCAAGTGACGGTCGTAACAACTATCGTTTCTGAACTGCATGTTTCAAGCACCCGAAGCCACCTTGGGATGAAGTCAACGTTTTCCAAAGGCAAACAGCCAGAAGCAGGACTGCTTCTGGCCGACTCAAGCACGTTAAAATTATTATAATTACAGATGATTTCGCTAGCAAGGCGGTACATCAAAAGGTGTGTAACACTATGGCGTACCCCATCCGTTCACTGGATGACGATCTATGACATGCAAGAATCATGTTTACGTTTTATCGTCATATTACCGAATACGCGTGTACTCACCCGTATCAAGGGATCTGTCTGGATGTGTGACATTCAAGTCTCCTGTAATTCGGACCGCAGAACAACGTATATTTTTACACGTTTACTGCTAAACCCTTCCCCCGTAGGCTTCGCTGGGATGCGTGTGCCGATGTGAGCTACTAGCGTCAATGGCCCCGTCTTAGGCCGCGGGAAGGGCTGCGTCCAGTTCGTGCACATCTTCGTTGCATCTCTATATAGGTAGGCACTGATTGAGTTGTTTGCCAGCACAACTCACACCCGTGCCTCGCTGGTTGCGCTATAGTTCAAGTTCCGCTTATCAGAGCGGCGGACGGCTGGTAATTATCGTTTGGAAGTTGTGTCACGTTTTTTTCTGAGCACCCCGTCAGACGATCATCTTTACTTGTAGGGACGTTGATGTGGGAAATGTAGGGAGCAGAATAGTATACACACATGTTGTCATGCGATCTGCAAAATGATTTCTTAGATACTATTCAATGCTAATGTGTCAAAACTACATAACATGTCGCAATTTTGATACGTATATGGAAAAAGTTGGATGATGAACCGACAGACAATTTTCTTTAAATAGTAAGTTAGATTCACGACATAATACATTTTTTTCCATAATTCGAAAAATAGACCTCAATCATATACCGCAGTCATACCAGATTTAAGATGACACTTTGATATGTGTGCCCCTTGCAAATTCAAGGGGGCACGGTGCCCCGGTTCCCTCCCCTCAGTTCCGTCCCCTATGGCCACTAAAAGTGGATAATCTAAGAAGAGAATACAAATACAAATACGTGACGCAACTACCTCGCTCCGCGATGTCACACTGCTCAGGGCTCATTCCCCTCACACTCCCGCAAGCCGCAAAGGCCGTCAATAATGAGCTGACCCTGGCTCCAACATCGAGCGTTTGGATAGGATCTCAGCAGAAGTGGAGGAAAGCAAAATACTTCCAACTCCAAATGAATCCATGGCTTTACAAAATCATCTGTGAGAAAAAAATCATCTGTTGGACCCTGTAATGCTAACTTACGAGATTTTTAGGTCATCTTTACCATGAAACGCCATAGGCCTATTTTTCAGGGCCCTGGCTCTACCACTTACCAGGCTTATAGAAAACGACATCCAGGATCCTTGTTAAATGCTAAATTAAATGTTAAATTAAATTTAAAAAAAAATATTAATTTTTGTAAACTTTTAAAATAATTGTAAAGGGCCTTGCACCTGCCACTTACCAGTCCAATAGAAAACGACACCCATGATCATAATTAAATAATTCCTGAATCCTGACCAATGTCAAGGACAGTAATTAGGGGAAGTTGGGGGAGTCATATATATCGTTAGGAAAGATATGCGCTTCCAACTTTGGCCAGATATAATGTATTTATTCCAATGCATCTATTCATGCAGCACATACTATGCTGTAAATTAACCCTCGACCTACGGCGACCGTTTCTTACCTTCGCCGTACGTGGGGGACCTGACAGCCCCCCAGCCCCCTGTCAACTTCCAAACCAAGCAACATAGAGCAGCGCGGTCAAAACCACTAACCAGCATGCTGCCTGTCATGTGAGGAGTTTCACAGTATGCATTTTGTTTATTTCAGGTCAATGGGTGACCTTCCAGGTCAAGTAAATGACTCAAAATAGACGACATCCAAAAATCTTGCTTGCTCAAAATATTACGAATATCTAAAAAAGTTGTCTGACGATCTAAAAACAAATCCAAAACGTTTTTGGACATTCCTAAAGAGCGCAGGAAAAAATAAAGCATGTCTATCTATTTAAGAGACGAAAGCGGAAAGCTGACCTCAGATGATGCTGAAAAGGCAAAGCTCCTCAACAAAGCGTTCGCCTCCAAATTCACTCATCCGACCGTGAATGCTCTCCGCACTGCGCCAGTATATCATACCGACACACTCCCCCGATTCTCCGTTACAGAGGGCGCAGTGCGGGCAGCAATGCTGGCTCTAAGTCCCAATAAAGCTTGTGGACCAGACAACTTTAGTGCCAAAATCATTATGGAATGCGCTGATCAGCTAGTCATCCCATTAACAATAAATGTAAGGAAATCCGTGAAATCAGGCGTAATTTCCAGACCTCTGGAAAGACGGCAACATCATTCCGTTGGTTGGAAAAAAGGTGACAAAAAAGAATTCCATTAAATTACAAATCGATCAGTCTCATTTCCTCTGTTTGGCAAATTACTGGAAAAAATAGTTTATGATCAGATATATAGACACGTTTCTCCAGCATTATGCCCGGAACAGCACTGCTTCATTCCGCAGAAATCGTGCATCAGCAATCTGGCCGTGTAGGTATCTGTGCTCGGTGTGGGAGGCCATGCGGGAGGGATATCAGACGGACGCTATTTAGTATTTATACAGACTTTTCAGCGGCTTTTCAGAGTGTCAACCACACGCTTCTGGCTCACAAATTGGAAAAATCGTATCATCTAAAAGACTTCAGCACTTGAGAATATAGTCTCGTATCTCTCCGGCAGGCGTCAGAGAGTTGTTGTGAATGGCAAAACCTCAGAATGGATCGCAGTCACTTCCGGTGTGTCCGAGGGCTCACTTTTTGCCCCTTTGGCATTTGCCCTCTACATCAATGACCTACCAGGAATCCTGACCTCGGATTGTCTGCCCTATGCAGACGATCAAAAATTGTACCGCAAAATTGTGACCCCATCTGATACACGGCTACTGCAGGAAGATCTCGGTCGTCTCCAGGGGTGGTGCATCGAATGGGGTTTGACTCTAAGTCCCTTAACCCGGCATTGGCGGGCGTCTCAGACCGAACGCCATTGGCTGGGGGGGGGGCGGTAAAACGCCCCCCCCACCTTATTCTCGCCGAACCAATTAATCACAGCGAGGACGCGGCAAGACGGGGGCAATCGAAAGCAACTCAACGAGATCACTCTAAAAGCTCGTACTCGAAAATTTGATAAATAACGGTCATATGTCACGTCACAGTAGGTCAAAGGTTCAAATGGTAGTTATTTTAGTTGTTGGGCCATACTCCCCATCCAAAGCGTTATATGTGAGAAAAATCCGATAGTCAATGAGGACTCGCTCCGCGCTTCGCGCACGCTCGTAATAAGCAAAAGTGAAATTGTAAGCAAAGGTCAAGGTCAAGTCAGGTCATATCATGTTCACTAATTGCAAGAGATCATGGCGACACATGTTTTATGGGTTATCTACACAAAATAACTCGATATAGCAGTTATTTCAGATCCTGACCCGAAATTATAAGGGTCAAGTCAGGTCATTAGAGGTCAAATTTGAAAAAATATAATAAATGCGAAAATAAAAATGCAGTAATATAATCCAGTTTTTGTCTCAGCAACACCAGTGGGTACCATTTATTTTGTATTTATCTGGTCGATAAGTCCAAAACGTCTTTCAAAAGTGACGTCATGACGGTAATTTCATACTTGGGAAGCCAATCAGTGATTCAAAAAATAGAGATATGGCTTTGAAAATTTGGGTTTTAAGT
Organism: Semibalanus balanoides; assembly: GCA_014673585.1. Lineage (NCBI taxonomy): Eukaryota > Metazoa > Arthropoda > Thecostraca > Balanomorpha > Balanidae > Semibalanus > Semibalanus balanoides. The sequence goes on along the minus strand of VOPJ01004315.1, from coordinate 21,104 downwards.
AATGTACATATGTAGCTCTCTTACATATCGTCGTTTTTTTATTTAAAAAATGTTGATTTAGTGGACATTTTTTCAAAAAACAGATTTTTTGTTTTTGGGGTCAAAATCCATAATTTTCAAAAATCTGAGATAGCCATTTTCTACCCTTGACAAATTTTCTATCTTTTACGTTTTAGAATTGCTATTTTGGCTTAAGGAATGGTCTATTTACAGCCTGTTAGAGCTAGCTGATATTTGCGCCAAAGTGGTGTTGTGTAGTGGGACGTCCTAAATTCGATATAGCTCGAAAAAATTTCGACGATTTTTTCTCAAAATTTGCATTGAAAGACGCCAAATTGATGTAGGGATAAGGTACCCGAAGTTTGCGTTGAAAGCCTCTTTATAGCTATTACGAAAGTTCGTCAGGGTTTGTCTTCCCAGCCAATGGCGGGTTATTAAAATGCAAGCCTTCACAATTGGACTCTCCGGCGCAAACCTGTCCAAGACAACGTACACAATAGGTTTAATACTGTCCTGGAATCCGTCAGCAGGCATTGGCGGAACCTTGGTATCATTTTGGACTCAAATTGACCTTTTTCCGGACCACGTAAACCCACGGCCTGTCAATCTATGCGAACCAGGGCCCTTGGACTCCTGATCCGATCTTTTTCAAACAGGGATCCAAAGGAGCCAAATTTTCAACTAAAATTCCTTTTAACTGTCTACTACGCAAATGTTACGTTCGATTTATAATATAGCACAGTTTGTCTGGGCAAGGGACAGCCAAATCCCACCACGTGCGCGTTCGATTCGGTACAGGCATTAAATTCCTCATACTGGTTAAGGGACACTGTCCACCTCAAGTAAAATTTGATATGTTTAAAGGAAACAGCGGAATTCTATAAAGCACCATGGAAGTCCGTTTTTGGAAATTCGCGCCCAGTCGCCCCGATATCGCCGTTCAAAAGTTCGGTTGTTTATTCCCAGCAACTGAGGTTGACGAAGTACACCACCAATGCACTACGTACCCAAAATAAATTAATTTGCGGCCTTGTGCAACTTATGGAAATTATTACTTTTTTGTAAAGCATTCTACCCAATTTGTTATGTCAGAAAATAGTTCATGTATTATTTATGCCTGATTTAATTCAATAATACACATGAAGAAAGTTAAGTGTAACGAGTTGCACAGAAAGTTTTTTTTTCATCGCGTCGTTGACTTTTCGTTATTTTCTCGGAGATAGATGCCGGGGAGGGGCGAGGAGGGGCCTGGGGTTGGACCCCCCCCATGGGAACCCCCCTCCACTCGGAAGCAGGGGATTTGATTCCGGGCAAGCCTAACCCCGGAACCGGCACCCCGGGTGGATCGAACCCGGGCTGAAACTGCGTGGCAGGTCCGAGACATTACCAGGAGCCACCGGGCTCCCCCGAAAGTTTTTTACCTTTACGAAGGGATTTTGATTTCCCAAGCATTAATGAAAATTTTCCGACCGATGTTTTTCTTTATGATTTGGGTCCTCCGATTTCCGGAGATGACCACAAATGGGAAAAGAATCTGTTCACTTTCCATGGCAACCGTCTCAAGTGCGGGCAAATTGCGCTAGATTTCAGTTAACAGGAACCACAATGTATAAACGCATCGGCGTCTCATCCAATTGCAATAGCGTCAGCTGACGTTGAGTCAGTTGACATCCCTTCTCTTGTGATTTACAGTTAATTGAGCAATCTCGCTTCCCATGTACGTAGAGTGGCGAGGTTATTTAAATCTGTAAGACATTTTTAGATTCTTATAAGTAATGAATATAATGGATTGTTTTTTTGTTTATTTGCGCTTTTTTGGATAAGAGTTTAATGGCAATTAAAAATCATAAGTAAGTCCTTAGCCCTGTTTAAGCCTGTTTTTGCCGATATCATTCCGGAAGAGGCAGTGTCCCTTTAGAAAATCACTCCAAACAGATCATGTGAATCACTCGCATATCTCTCTTTATTCGCCACTTTGGCTTCCTTTTCTTTCCTCCAGAAGGACTCAACAAATTGATCTGCTTATTTTCCTAAAGGGGATCTTTTTCACAGGCAAAATAAACTCTGCGGAACTTTAGGAAGTTTTCTCTGCATGTGCCTGCCGGATCGACGGTTACAAAGCCCGTCTTTGCGAGAGTTTGCCCGCGTTCAATGTGGTCCTCTCTGGAATAGTATGCCGTGTGACCAGAGAAACCAACCTGTTCTTGACCAAGATCAAATGCGACTTTTTCACTCTTGGTTACCTAACTTACAGGGGCGACGTCGTCAAATATATAAACGACATGCCTCCACTACCTGGCCATTCGTAGGTGCCACAGATCACGAACGTTTTTTTCTGTCACCATTCTTCATTGTAATTAACATCGTGCTCTTAACCATGTTTTTATATGTATTCATATTTGTATTTTATATGCATTTGTAATCGCATTTTACATGTATTTGTATTTCATGTCTATTTTTACGTATCTTTATATTTTTATTTTGTATGTGTATTTTTTATTTTCATCCTTTATTTTGTACATATTTTAATCTTATCTGACTTCACCTGTTAGTGGGCGTGTCAGCCCGTTCGTGATATTTATCAATAAACAAATAAACAAATAAACAAATGGCGATTTGCTCTGTCCGTCGTCATTATTAGAGTTAACAAAATAAAGTAATTTGGTTTGCCTAAAAAAGTAACTTGTAAATCGCCTATTTGACCATATATCGATTTTTAGGTCTGGGTTAGTTAAGGAACGAAAATCGTCACCATAGATGAAAATTGCCATGGGCGATTAGCATTAGCTAGCACCCTCGATTCGATCACGTCCGGAAAAACAGTCATAAGACCTTAAAATTAGAAAACGATAAATATAAACGAAATTGCATGGTCCCAGACCAGTAGTGTCTCAGAAATACTAAATAAGTATTTATTTGTTCGTATGTGTTCAAAGAATTAAAAAAGGGGATATAAAAAATGGCGTCATGAGTTTCTTATGCTTCGGAAAAAATAGAGATATTGCTTTGATATTTTGATCAAGTATTGTCAATAACAATTTCACTCACACATATTCCGTTTTTAACATCTTTGAAAGTATTGGGTTGTAGACACTTTTCCAAAAATATTTTCGGTGTCAAAAACCCAACATTTTGCAAATTTAAGATTCGCATATGAAAGAAAATGTAATTTTCTATCTTTTCCGTTTTTTGTTGATAATTTACTAAGAAACTCTTTTTTTCTGCGATTTTCCCAATATATATATCGGTTTTTAACATCATGATATCACTAAAACGTCATAATTTCCCGAAATACTAAACCAATACAAAAATGAAGATACGTATAATTGTTGTAAACTTTGCTGCTACAAAATTCAGATAGACGTGCTTTATGTGTAAGAAGTTGTTTAAGAAAAACCTCAGTCAGGTAAGGCGAGAGTAATATAAGGTGACCGTGGTAGCATTTTTCCATCCTGTTAGCAATGTGCTACTGCCATTGCTCTTGCTTGTGCCATCCACTACTTTGCTTTGCAAATGTATTTGGTTTGTTTTTCACAATTAGGTATATAGTCTTATTGGAAATTGTACATCTGTGTTTTAATAATTATGATGTTAACAAGGCTTTTTTGCCAGTGCGTATGCACAATGAAATTCGATCAAATTTTGGACATTTTTGTCTTTAACCAAAATTAATCGGTGTTAAGTCAACCAAATGCCTCCCATTCGGTATTGGTTCGGTATCGGTGCTCATTTTTTAAAGGACATCAGTACTCAGTAGTATGCACCTGGTGGACGCGGGCGTGTCTGCATTCGACAACTGACCCAGCGACCGCTGCGTCTCTCAAGCCAGCAGTCACGCGGCCAAACTAGCCGTGAGTTTCCTACGTGAGCAAGCTGCAGGCTGCCAGCGGCAGTAACGGTGGAGATCAAACCTTTCTGTGTTGGCGGTCTGCAGAGGCATTACAGGGCGTGTCCCCAGGCAGAAACTACTTAAAGGAAGTCCTGTAAGGCTTAGTCGCAGTTCACCTCAGTCGCATCTGGACAGCTCACTTGCCAACATGAAGGTATGTGCGTGCATACTATCTTGGTAGCTGCCTTGTATGTACCTAATCTGATGCATAATATCATAAGGCCATAGTGTAATTTTACTTAGCTTGCGGTAGATTGATTTAAATGCACCTCTGCGCAGTATTTCAAGAGTTTTGACTCGGTTAAGTCTTACGGAGTGGAGAAAGCATTGGCTGCAGGCGCCATCTAGGATAGGATAGTGCTTTTCCGCAGTTTGCTGTTTATGTCCTGTCTTTGTGTCTTTCGTTTGTCTTTTCTGGTTCTTCTAATTTAGGTGTTTCTTATACGGTTTGGTTGGTGGCGTTATGTTGGAATTCTTGTTAGTATTGTGAGTTAACCACGAGGTCTAATCGAAAGTAAATTTGGAGTCTGGTTTTGACATCTGCAAAAAAATAAGGCCCTACGTGTTTAGGGGTAAGCCGCTTAAAGCCGATGTCATCAATCCTTTTATCAAAATGTTGAAATGAGTCTTGTTTTACTTTGGCTTAACTTAGCTACCTGTCCATACTTTCGCGTGGGTTTTTATCTTTTCCACATGAAAATAATTCCTTCATATGACGTCATCCCTCTACCTAGTTTCATGAATTGAGCACTGGTTTAGTGAGAACAATGTCAGAATCGTGTTCGGACGCAATTACTTCATATTTATGCACCACAAGCGGCGTACATTGGACAACTTTCAGAGAAGTGAAACATTCCCTTTAACACAAACTTTGTTACAGCCTTTAAATTGAATTATTCACCTTTGTATAAGTTTTTAACTGAGAAAGCCATTATCTTCGGCCATTTTTTTGTAATAACTTATACATCCATTATTCCAAAAACTAACCGTTTTTAAGCAATTTAAGTTATAATTTGCCAAATGCGTCAATGTTTCATGCCTCTGGTGAATAAGCTGACAGCGACTTCAAGATTGTTGGTCCTAGGAGAAAAACGAATTGTTATTTCTCGAACCTAGAATGAATCAACTGCTGCGAGTTCGATAGCAAAAAATGTTTGTATTCAAGCCACCAGAATTGTCTTCAAAGATTGTACCTTATTCTTTATAGCTCTGTAAAGCTCAATAATAACGTCATTATTCCAAATGTATTCGACTTCCTTTGTGTAAAGTTAAGTTGAATTTTCGAGAAAAAGAATATCACCATCGCTTTCATCAAAACTTACTTCATATTTTTCACCACAGTGGTCGAATATTTGACAACTTTCAGAAAGGTAAAGACATTCCTCATTAACTTTCCTTAGTTTGCCATGACTAACTACTAAAGAGCACATATTACCTATTTCTGAACAAGTTTGTTTCATATTGGTAGTAAAACCTGTTACCATTTACTTGATTTAAGCCTTTCTTCGCTTCTCACTCAGTGATTATTAAAATAGTAAATGTAAGATAATAAACTTTCATTAAGTGGACAAGCTACATATACGTGAACAACACATTTTCTAAGTGCAATAGAGACTGTCTGACGACCATAATTAGAAAGCGGTCTCGCTAAAATGTTGACGCCGTCATTTCCTTTCTCCTACAGCTGGTGATTCTCTCATGCCTGGTGGCTGCCCGCCACTGCCTCGTACGGATACGGAGGCGGTATATCAGCCGTCAAGTCAGCCGGCACTCCGGTCAACACCTACTCCCAGATCCCCATCTACAGGAACAGCTACGGCCACAGAAACCAAGGATACGGCAACTTCGGAGGCCGGGGAATCGGAAACTTCGGAGGCCAGGGATTCGGCAACTTCGGTGGCCAGGGAAGCTACGGCTATGGAAGCCAAGGATACGGCAACATCGGAGGCCGGGGAATCGGCAACTTCGGAGGCCAGGGATTTAGCAACTTTGGTGGCCAGGGAAGCTACGGCTACGGAAGCCAGGGATACGGCAACTTCGGAAACCAGGGATTCGGTAACTTCGGAGGCCGGGGAATCGGCAACTTCGGAGGCCAGGGATTCGGCAACTTCGGAGGCCAGGGATTCGGCAACTTCGGTGGCCAGGGAAGCTACGGCTACGGAGGCCGGGGAATCGGCAACTTCGGAGGCCAGGGATTCAGCAACTTCGGTGGCCAAGGAAGCTACGGCTACGGAGGCCGCTACTAAGTGTTCTTTATTAAAATGCNCTGCCACGTCAGCCCACATGGGACCTCATGCCAATCCCATATGCAACCCATGCCATGCTGAGCCCACGTAGCCCATCTTAAACCCATGTGGTAACCACATAGGTGTGTTATGTGGGTAGTGGTGTTAGGTGTAAGATTAAACAATTTCCCAAATCATTTCCGATCAAAAGTCTGATCCAATATGAGTGTCGACCGAAAAGTGTTCGATGAGTCCAAATCCACAGCAACACACAGGTGCGATATATTATTTTTTGTTAATAGTATACAAGTAAATTTGCTAGGATAATGGTCGCAGATTTTGTGAAAATAATTACATGCTTAATCTGAATGGGCCAGACCGGGTATGGGCCTCAATATCATGAATTTGAATGGGCCTGGTCTGGGTCTGGGCTTGGTGTTCATGGGCTTCGGTTGGGCTGGGCTTGGGGTTGAGGCATCCACGACAAACTATGGTTTCAAGTACCTAGAGCAGGCCATTTTCCAGGGCGTTGCTCTCCCCTAAAAATGCCGTTGTATTCCTAGTAGAGCCAGCTACGGTGGTGTTGATGTCGCATTGATATGGGCCAATCTCGTGGCGAGCGCGTTGGTCGGTGAGTGGTCATCAACATCAGCATGCACGTGACATCCGGGCCCGATCTGCTCCATCTGTCGGTTTACTCTACCATCAGTGCATCCAACGCTTCACATCCAAACGAGCCCGATCTGCTCAATCTGTCGGTTTACTCTACTATCAGCGCATCACATCCGTAAACTTTCCCCTCCATCATAACACACAAGTATCCGTTAGTGTATGTATATGCAGTCGTGTTCGCTCAAGCGCACAATTTACACCATGTCAATACCAAATGCCATGAAAATACTTCTACATGTCGTCTTTACAAAAGTGTTCACAATACACGAAAGTGGAAAACCTATGAAAAACATCATAAAGCACACGCTACAAATCATATCGTTATACTCTCTGGATAAGAGCTATCTGCGCGCGACAATCAACGCTACGGCGCGCCACAGCACCGGGTAAAGAAGCGACGAAATATGGTTATTCAGATGAGAACAGTGTGTATGTGTATGATCCGTCGGACCAGCGGGCAGACCCCGGCGTCGCTGCACTCGCCCACCCCAGTCACCGGTACAGCATCAAAAGGACGCCAGCGCCAAGCACATCAACAAGGTGAAAGTAACAACTAAACGTACAGCGCTAAAAGAAGGTAACAGCTTCTCTCGTGTCACGGTGCGTCGCGGCGCGTGAGGGGCGGGCCACGCCACCCCACCGCGACCAGGGCCCAGCTGTAGCGGGCCCAACTCCACCCGACACCGGTGGCGTTGTGGGCCGTCACCCCAACGCCAAACGATCGAGACACAATACAAAGTTAAAACCGTCCCAAATAAAACGACCAGGCGGCGAACCGATCGCTACTTTCGGCTACTAAATATCATAATCATCATGATCCATATGCAATAGTCACATCATCCACCATCCCAAGAAGATTTCACTCGCCAGGCACCCAATAAAAACCACACGCATACAAAAATAGGGCGGCGGCGGGATTCGAACCCGCCCTCGGCCGTCCATCGCTCTCTCACCACGCCACAGCTACTTGCCCGCCGTCACCGCCAGCGCGCGACTACTCTTCCGCGCCGGTCCCCCGTCAACACCAGCCGCCTGCACGCGCGCCTCCCGCCGCTTTGTACTCCGGAAATACTCGGTGATCTCATGCGGCGTCGAGCGGCGGCCTCCCAGCGTCGACGGCGTGGCCGGCGTCGTCTCTCGCCGCTTGCGCGCCGTGCTCGTCTCCAGCGTCTGGCGCGAGTGGCGCTCCACCGTGCCGGCGCCGACCACGGTCACGCTCGTCTTCACCTTGCGCTCGCGCGGCGGCGGCGGCGCCGAGCTGCGCGCGCGCCGCGTGCGGCCGGTGGTGCCGGTCTGCGCGGCCGTCAGGAGTGCCGACCAGGAGCCGGCGCCGGCGGACCGGGTGCGTGGCGCGACGGTGGCGCCGCCGCCACGCGACGCGAGTCCGGCCGGCAGCGCCGACAGTCATCTGATCAGGGTCGTCTTGGTCTTGGCCGTGTGGGTGACGGGGGAGCGGCCCGAGCTGCAGAGATGGAGGGGGAGGCGTCAGCGATGAGGGAGGCGTCAGCGAGGGGGAGGGGGCGTCAACGGGGGTCCATCGCACGAGACTGGGTAGGTCGATCACACGCTGACGCGCCAAACACTCAAAAACTGGCATGTAAATATCACAAACTCCGTACGTATAATAACAAGTGCCATTATTGATACTCAAATTTGAAATTTTCAGTAGCATAATTACGCTTAGAACATTGCACCAAGTGGAAATTGGTAAGCATGTGCTAGGTAACAGTTTAATTATATTTCAACCTCGTTATTCTCAAGACAAATACATCGCAAACCAGCACACCAGTACAACATTGGGTAATCCGCATGAATTGCACATCTGGGAATGCTCAGCTGCACTCATATATAAAATGCGTCAGGAAAAACGATTAATAAAAACAGAACGGGTTGCCAGATAAAAGGGGCAAGACAAACTGGTAATACAAAACAACCATGCCAGTTAAGAAAGCGAAAATACACCACAGCGGTAACGAAAACACAACCATGCAGTCAGGGAAGCCTGCGGTCACAATCACTTAGATGTATGTAGCCAACGAAGGGATGCTGAAATTTGTATCGGCCGCTTCAACTCCTCTTTTATAGATCCTTGTGCTGTTCTTTCGATATTACTCGTGCTAGGATATCATATCAATGGTTGGCCCAGTTTTTAGAGGACAACGCATTTCAGATTCAAGACATTCCTGCGGTTCCAAAGGTCATATATTACTCTACCATGATATGGTACGAGAGATCGTCTTTTTCTGTTTCTCGGCTGTACAGCAATGTCCAGAAGGCATAATTTCAGAACCACGAACCAGATGCCAACAGAACAGGCTACATCATCCTTCCGCCGACAGATAGTGCACTGTGTGGCCAGTGGGCGGCACAAAGTAGTGAACGTTCAGTGCTGTCTGGCTAACCGCCTGTGCTGGGGACGGTACCACCGTACCACGGTACCACGGTACCGCAGTACCCAGCAGTACAGAGCCCTGTGCTGGGGACGGTACCACGGTAGCACGGTACAGAGCCCTGTGCTGGGGACGGTACCACGGTACCACGGTACAGAGCCCTGTGCTGGGGACGGTACCACGGTACAGAGCCCTGTGCTGGGGACGCCCTGTGCGTGGTACCACGGTACCACGGTACCACGGTACCACGGTACCCAGCAGTACAGAGCGCAGTTCAAGGTGTAGACAGGGCGGACGGGCGGCCACACTGCACCGTGCGCCGACTCACTGGGCGGCGACGGTCGGGGCGGGGGCGGCGGCGGCGGCGCCCGGCCGTACGCGCGGCGAGCGGCGCAGCCGGGCGGCGACCGGCGGCGGCGGCGGCACCGCCACCGTGCCATACACAGCCTGCATCCAGGCCCTCCTGGCCGGCCGCACAGGGGAAGGAAGGGCAGCAGCGCGTCAGTCAGAGTCACTCACATCCCAGCGGCGGTCTGGACCGAAGCAGTGTCCAGCGGTGTATCGTGGCGTATTGCAGTGTGGTGAAGCAGTAAAGCAGTGCGTTAAGCACCTGGGACCAGACACCGGGTAGTGTCGGGAAGCTCCAGCCACTCAAAAGCGTCCCAAACGCCCTTATCTGGACACTGAGTGGGTACAGGGGCCCGGAAAAAAAGATGCTCGTGATGTTGCGTAATAATTTCGGAAATAAACACCCTTGAGAGGACAAACATCGTATATGGTTATATTCTACAACTACTGGCAAAACAGATAATGCATGATTATAAAATAACACACGTGACCGATAATTATTTTCTTTAGGACCGAGAACGAAGGAGGAAACTCCTACAACGACCGAGGTCCTAAATAAATTATATCGGCCTAAGTGTGGTATTTATTTTATCATATGTCTACCTCCGTTTCGAAAACTGCGTACAAATAGTTTGGTAAAATGTAAATGCCCGGCGGGCCGAAAGCTTTGACCAATTGACTTAACATTGATTTTCTGAGAGCTGAAAACCTTTTGCCACATGCTCGCACTAATGCTAAACACATACTGAGACAAATGATAAATTGGTATGGGCACTCCCTCCGTCAGTCACAGCAGCCTCCTACAGAAGACACCGAAAATAATCCACCACCGCTGTCAGTGTGACGCCCAAAATCGTTTCCCGTAACGTCACTAGTTAAGGTAAGACCAAGGGCGATATTTGTCACGACTCGTGGGTCCTGTGATTGAACAGGTCGTAATCATGTTTGGGACCAATACGACGGACGGGGCGTCGTCAGCGCGTGCGCCATTCGCTTAACCCTATTGCTGTCGGGGGGGGGGGGGCGAATCGGCCCCGCCTTGAAGGTCATTATTATTTAGAATTAGAATGTTATTACATTTTTCAGCTTTGACATCCGGTGCTCAAGAAACTGTTGGATCATGTATCGCTGAAACATGCACCACTTTGGCAGGAAAATTCACCGTCTTCAAATTTCCAACACAAAACTGTTCGATAAATATTACTTTAGAAATATTACTTTAGAATATTTGGCCAAATTGCCAGTCGTTAAAATGAGATATTTCTAACATATTTGGTGGCTTCTGAGATGTAGGCTTCCATAAAAAACGTCTTTTCGATATCAGAAACCATCTCAAAGGACTTATTTCTGTGTTGATCGGTTTTGCCACATTCCAATCTATGAACACGACAAGTTCTGAGAAAAAAGGCGCGTGCATATTGAAAAACGAGCTAAAATTCAGAGTATCCTTTTCCGGACACCTTGTAGACTGTAGACTTAGAGTGTCTAGGGCCTTGCCCTAGATACTCTACATCCGACGCACATCACACACATGACCCCCGGACACCAGCTCAGTAGATAATCAGTCAGGATGCCAACAGACTCATGCCCAACGCGTCCAGCGCGCCACCCTACACAGTTACACACCGACATGCCAGGTTAGGGACCATACATCTGTTACTGGTCCACACACAACACAACACTGCCCTCCTTCCGAGCACCGAACCTTACCCGCGCAGTCATGCCTCCCTCCCAACCACCCCCAGTAACCATCCACCAATAGCCCTTCTCATAAAGATATTTACACATCGGTTGTAGGTGCAGGTTGTAGATTCCGATCGTACAACTTACACATCCAATACGTTTCATAAATAATTATACACGCCGCCTTTGACAGTATTGTAAATGTGCCAACATATGTTTTTATATTATTGTGTTAATATAGCTACACATAACACACAAGTGCATACTACAAACCTACAAACAACACATACAACCGGTGTGTATATCTTCACGAAAGTCTCCAACACGTGCGGTTCTCCTTCCACCTTCCCCTGTCACTCCGCCGCACCGAGCCCTCCATACCACCTAACTCAGCCCACATCCACCTGCTTACCTGCGACTGGCGCTGGAGGCGCGGCTGGCGCGCGCGCCGCCCGCCGCCTCTGCCCGCTTCCCGGACACCTTGGCCGACTTGAGGGGCGACAGCGTCGGCCCGCCGCCGCCGGAGACGGCGCGCAGCACCTGCGACGACTTGGTGCGCGTGTGGCCCGCGTGCTCCTCCGCGCTACACGACGCAAGGAAACGATGTCAGAACAGCGGGCAACGCGAGAGGGCGGGGAGTGCCTATGTGGGAGAGGTATTTGGGGAAGTGACAACACTTGACTATGTATTTATCCAGTCATTTTCAGGCATGGCGCAGTTTACATGTGGGCGGCGTTAGACTGACAGGATAAGACTTGTCTCCTTTTGGTTTTGATAAGACTTGTTTCCCCACGCTTGGTGCAAATTTGAACAAACACAAGTTACTAGGTTCATGACTAAGCCAAGGACCAGTATATAACAGGCAGCACCACAAAAAGTCAGACCAGTAGCAGCCAAACTCTGCACCGTGACACGGCATTCCACCGAAGCTGTAGTTTCGGGCCTACTCACGAGATGGCGCCAGTGGTGGCGTTGCGCGGATGCTGCCTCAGCGCCTTGATGCGCGTCAGGTGGTCGCCTTGCGTCGGCTCGCCGTTGGTGACCGTGGACACGTTGCGGTTCGTCTCATCCTGAGGAACACAGAGCTGTGAGCAGGTGGCAGACATAAAGACGAAAACCAGCAACAGACGGGAGCGGAGGCGGCGGGAAGCTACCGCGAGATTACACAGGACTTGGGGTTTGTCAAAAACTCGACAAGACTATCAGCGACCGACAAAACCTTTGAATCATTGCATTTGATAAATAATTTGTAGCATTTTGCCAGTGCTCGCACAAAATATAGCGTGTACACGATAAAAGGTGAACTAGATAAATTAAATGGAATGCGATGTCAGCAGGGGCGTAGGAACTCATTTGAAGTTTGGGGGGGGGGGGGCAAAATGCATTTTGAAGTAGATTCTTTCCATGCAACGTCCATAGGCGTAATGTTAAAATCCGAAAATGTTGGGGCGGCGGCAGTTGTCCCCATGGCCCATAGACTCCTACGCCTATGGATGTCAGATATCAGAGAAAGGGGATAACACAATTCCAGCTACACTCGCGTCAGTAATATATCCAGCGTCACATCGCCGTCTCACCTGGGAACAGCACGAGCCATGGCGAGGAGGAACGGAGAGGACGGCGCGGCAGGACGGACAGATTTAGGGTGAAGAAGGAGACAAGTACCGGCCCGTCACCACTCATCACGGGGCTCTCAGGCGGTCAGACGAGCCGGAGAGGACCGTCAGCCGGCACGCGCAGACTGGAGACCACGTCGGCGCGACATAGGACTAGGTTAGTGGTTAGAAGAAGAAAGTTGGCTTTGCAGGAGTTAGTAGCTACAGTTAGTGACTGCTGTCTGTCTACAGAGGTGAATTTGTTATCGAAACTGGAATGTGATCAGCTGCGCTGCTTAACGAGACATTGGATGCCCGATCTGAACTGTCCTGGAAACTCATCGGTGTACAAATTAGTACGAAGAGTTAGTCCTTCTAGCCAGCTACTTTAGTTCAGTGTGTGTTTGTTCTAAGTCTGCGAATAGTTTGGACTCAACAATGCTGCCCCACTGCGGCGTAGCGTTGCTGACCTCTTTGCGCTGGTTCTCCTTGACCTTGCCGGTGAGTTCGTCGGCGTCGTTCAGCCTCATCAGGTCCACCCGGCTGGAGAGGATCCTGCTGATGTCCTGCTGCCGACCTGCTGGAGAAGAGGATGGCAGGTGCGCCGTGGTGAGGCAAGGACGGTGGGCAGCAGTGTCCCAAAAGTTGTCGATTTGGGTGGGAGATGACACCCAACTGTGAATAATTGTCCACTTTCATTCTCCAGTTTAGGAGCGAGTTGTCCACTCCCAAATTATGAATTGTGATATTGATTCTGACATAAATAAATACTGACTAAAAATACATGATTTCAATGAAAGCCACTGCTTTCATATTACAAACAGTTATCAATATCGTACCATTTGCTACATAATTGTCCACTCTCATGGTCTTTTTGGACTCAAATTTTTAACTGTGGCACCCAAGCCAAAATGGAATCTAGGGACATGTCTGGTGGACAGAATGATGAGCGACCGACCACACTGTACCTCTCGCCAACCACCCCAGTATCACAATACCCAGTATCACAATACCCAGCATCACAATACCCAGCATCACAATACCCAGCATCACAATACCCAGCATCACAATTACCCAGTATCAACACATACCCGCATCACAAACCAGCACACAAATACCCAGTATCACAATACACAGCATCACAATACACAGTAATCACAATACCCAGCATCACAATACCCAGCATGCAATACCCAGTATCACAATACCCAGTATCCACAATTACCCAGTATAACATTTACACCGCCCCGGTATACCCAGTAACACATGTCCTGCGCCATGCTTTGCCAGGAACTGCTGCAAAACACAGCACAGCGTGCACACAAACCACCGATGTGTGACTGTGACATGACACGTCACAGCCCCACGGCGGCATCGTGACGTCACTGGGATGGCCGTTACTGGGCCGAGATCGGACACGTCCTACGCGCCCCGCGGTGGCATCCAGTGCAATGACGTTAACATGTGGCAGTTCTGTGATGAGATCGACGCAATGACGCTATGCCGAGATCAACGCCAAGCTCGGGGAACACCGGCTTCCGACAGCAGAATGGGATCACAAAGAGAAGCAGCGCGGCGGACGTGGCGAGTGAGTCAAAATCATAACACCATTCCAAACTTCTCTTAAAATACCACAAAATACTACATTATCTTCCAATAATGCAGCAACCAGCAGCCCCTCCCTCTCACAATCCTGACCATAACTCACCGCGATCTCACCACCCTCATAGCCAACGAACCTCCCCACCCACCGCCCTCTCTCACCGGTCTTGTTGTTGGTGGTGGCGCTCTTGCGGCGTCCGCCGTACACTCCGTGCGTGCAGCGCACGTAGCGCTGCAGGTGGCGGTTCTGGCTGTAATAGAGGTCACCCTGCTGCCACATCTGCGGCTGCTTCTCCACCATCCAGTGCTGCTGGTGGCCGATGATGGAGCCCGGCCGGCAGATGCGCAGCCAGGCGATCGTCTCCGGCGCCGTCAGCCGGTAGTGCTTCATCATGTAGCAGCCGATCAGGGAGCCGGTCCGGCCCAGGCCCGCTGGGGGGGGGGGGGAAGGAAGGGGTCAGACGGTACTCCAGTCCAGGCCAGCAGTTTGGACGGAGGTGTAGCACAGGATCGGACGACACACGGTCACACGAACTCGGAAACGGCTAGAAGTTGTCGCATTTGTGAAGGATAAGTACTACATAACAGACCAGCTGACCCTAAGTAAACCGGACCACGGACTCAGTATCTATCCCAGACATTCAGGCGGGAGACTGTGCCGGGAATCGGGTCAGCGGACCAATCACCGGACGGGTTCACCGAGTTATGCTCAGCATCACTCGCGATACAGTTGGTTGTTACTGAACAGTTTCCATTGTATTCTTCACGGCTGGAACACCGTTCGCCCGAGTGTACACTAGTGTACACTATGCCTCAGTTCGGCAGAATGCGTGGTGCAGAATCTACGCTCGCAGACGACACCGTTCAAACCGCTATTCATCAAACTGGAAGGCTCACGTCTCGGTTCAACATTAAGGAGGGATCGTGTGGCCTCCGTCAAGCTAACGTGGCAGGTCTAAAACGGACCTCCTGCGCAATTACCAGAGAAAGTAGTATCAGCCTAATGACCACGAGAGCACATTAACATCAGGAGACGGTGCGAGGAGTCGGGACAGTAATTAACGTGCAGCAGAGATAACAAGTGAAATTAATTAACGATAGATGTTGACCCTAGTCACAACTCGCACGAGTTGCTCATTTCAGATGGAATATACGACGTACTTTAATTAGGAATGATGCATATCGTGATAATTATCTTTCATGTGATTGGAACAGAACCACAGTCATCCCAATAAAACATAAATGACTAGGCAGTGGAGAAGTCACTGTACAGCCAAACCTCAAGAACGCAGACTACGCTGGCATCTGTTTACCAAGCGGTGCAAATAGATTCACATTTATCCCCTTCCCTCCAGAGCTAACCACAAAACAATGCCCTCCCCGCTCATCACTGAGATTGCCCGCCCGCCACTTACAATTAACCCCCTCCCTCGGCCATGTCATACATATCCCAATTGTTCTCTCTACAATACAATTGATGCTGACAATTTGACTTCCAGGCACCACAGCTGATAAGATTACACGCCGCCCACTGCATGGCCAATTAACCGACACAAACCCATTGCAGAGAACGTCCCCTGCCGCGCCGCTCACCCTTGCAGTGTACGGCGATGGCACCGGAGGCCTGCTCGCAGATGTCGATGAACTGGCGCGTGATCTGGTCGCTCGGCGTCGAGCCGTCGATGAAGAACAGGTCACGGTGGTCGAAGCCGGCCTTGGTGAATCGCGCCGCGTCGTAGATCTTCTTGTTGAGCCGGATGATGGTGGACACGTTGTGCCGCTGGAAGTACGGGAAGTACGTCTCCGGCGAGTGGAGGGTGTAGCCTGCAGAGGAACAGTCAGACTTAGTTCAGTGGAGAGTGTAGCCTGCAGAGCAACAGTCAGACTTAGTTCAGTGGAGGGTGTAGCCTGCAGAACAACAGTCAGACTTAGTTCAGTGGAGGGTGTAGCCTGCAGAGCAACAGTCAGACTTAGTTCAGTGGAGGGTGTAGCCTGCAGAGCAACAGTCATACATAGGTCAGTGGAGGGTGTAGCCTGCAGAGGAACAGTCAGACATAGTTCAGTGGAGAGTGTAGCCTGCAGAGCAACAGTCATACATAGGTCAGTGGAGGGTGTAGCTTGGTTAGGATACGGGGGGTCAGACTCCACCCAGCGGAGGGTGTGCTCTGGGAAGGAGGCGGCCCTGGTTCAGTGGAGTGTGTAGCTTGGCAAGGATACGGGAGTCAGACTCCACCCAGCGGAGGGTGTGTCTGGGAAGGAGGAAGTCAGCGCGGAATTGATTACACACAAGTACCAGCACCACCAGGTGAATGAACCCCATCGGTACTGTATACACTGCTTACATTTACGACTTGCTAGTCAATGATTGCAATAAACCTTGGCAGAGGTTAGGCTCGTTGTTGTTCACATTTACGACTTGAGTGTATGGCTGTAATAAACCTAGGTAAATATTTCGGTTGTTGTCATCGAGCCATTCCAAATGCGGATGCAGAAAGCTATTGCCAATGCGGACACTGACGCCCACACTGATGGCTGTAGGGAGAGCGACATGACATCAGACTCTTTTATTACATGTTCAGCATAGCCAATTCCCATCCCTGAAAGCTGCACCCACATGCGGCACCGCTTCAAAACATGTGATTACGCTTATAAACGTCGGTGGCACATGCAACACGTTTTCCGCCCACGGGTAAGCTGAACGAATGGGCGAGACAGACGTCGAACAAACTTCTCCCCGCCAATGGAGGCTACATCTCCTGCCCACGGGGGTCCACCCATACTGTGACGTGATGACACTACGTCACAATGTCAGCCCCCACAGTGACCGCGACCTCCCTGGGATGTCACCCGGACACGTTCCCGCCCACAGGAGCACAGTGCACGAGTGCACACTGATGACACGGTGAGATCACAATGCAGAGAGCCGCCACCCTGCCTTTATCCACCCACGGGGCAGCAGCAGCGGTGGTAGACACGTTCCAACCCGTACGGCTAGCCAGAGTAACGCCAGTGGCGCTGACATCAGCATTCAGCAGCACTGCATACATCACTACAGCGATCATTGGGGCTTAACCAGCGCGGCGGTTCGTCTGTAGGGTCATTGCACGCCCTCGACGTGTTCAGATTATGTCGCATTTGAGAGCCATATCCAAAAAGAGAGAACCCCTTCCAACCCACGCCTTGAGTCGGGCACTCCAGACGCTCATCGTATCATCTGCACCTGGGCCAGATGAGGTAAATCCCATGATCCTGAAGGAATGCGCAGGTGTACTTTGTCACCCATTGTATAACTCCCATCGAACCACACACTTACTCCCATCGAACACCCATTGTACTCCCATAGAACACACACTTATCCATCGGACACCACTTACTCCATCGGCCCATTTGTACTCCCATCCGGACACCATTACTCCCATCGGACACCCATTGTACTCCCATTTCGGACACCATTGTCCTCCCATCGGACACCCATTGTCTCCCATCGACACCATTGTACTCCCATCGACACCCACATGTTATCCCATCGGAACCCATTGTACGCATCGGGAACCAGTACTTCCATGCCGACACCCACTATGCACTCCATCGGACACCATTGTCCTCCCATCGGACCCATTTACTCCCATCGGACACGTTGTTACTCCCATCGGACACCCATTGTACTCCCATCGAACACCCATTGCACTCCCATCAGACACCGATCGCAGCTACTGACCGTTCTCGACGCGTGCCCGCGAGTGCGGCCCGCAGAAGGCCAGGAACTTGTCCGGGATTAGCCAGTTGAGGTCGCCGCTTTGTACTTTCTGCAAACAGACGGGGTCGGCGGTCAATGGTCAGGAGCCGGACGGCGGTTACACAAGGAACCTATAAGGAGCCGGACGACGGTTACAAAGGAACCTATAAGGAACCGGACGGCGGTTACACAAGGAACCTATAAGGAGCCGGACGGCGGTTACACAAGGAACCTATAAGGAACCGGACGACGGTTACATAAGGAACCTATAAGGAACCGGACGACGGTAACATAAGGAACCTATAAGGAACCGGGCGGCGGTTACACAGCACAGTCCGGCGGGCGGTGGCAGCCGCGGATGTATACATAATCCCGTCACGGGGCGCACAGGCGGCTCGGACGGGCGGTTAAAGCCGTGGGCGAGATACGAGGAAGCTCGCGGCTCGCCCGGCACTCCTCCCCTGGACGGGTGATGTAACCACATAGACAAGGCGTCAGGAATACAGGACCAAAGAGCTGGCAGGGGTCCTCGGATTAGCATCGCACAACATGCAACGTCAATAGTCGCCTGGTTAGGTGAGAGGGTTGAAGGGGTTGATATGAGCGAGTAACACGGGGAAAAGAAATGTCCGTGGGGGCGGGCGGTGGACGTGAAAGGTGCCAATATGGCCGGCGAAGGAGGAGAGTGAAGACAGCTTCTGGAGAAATCAATGGCATCAGTGCAAGTCAGGCAAACAAAAGCGGCACGCCATCTGATAGAGACATTGGGCAACCTGAACCTAATGTAAATAACAATTAATTTAATATACAATAGACAAATCATAACACAAGAAATCGCCGACCAACATGCAGGGTAACAGCACTAGATAACAACTTGTCTCTTTTACTTTTGATAATTATGCATACGACACAAATGACACTTTTTACAAGTAGCTAAATGATTACAACAGAAATATCAAACCAACTTCCGAAAGCACAGCATCTTCAACCATATGTTTACAGCATTCTGAGCCCCGTCGCGAGTACACCACCTTCATAATGCTCGATATTCATGCCCGTCGAAGTCATCAAGTCGAAAACTATGAACTGAGGCCTTGTGGTGCTTGCAGACAGTCCGAGAGGGATCAGGTTGAGGTGAGAAGTCCGAAGGAGGCGTCCTTGGCAGAGTCATCGTAGGATCAGTCCAGCAGCGTCAGGTTGAAGGTGGACGATCCGAAGGCGGCGTCCCTGTCCAGGCAGAGTTCATACGTCAAACCGCGGACATCACACACCGATCGCACACTGGTCACAAGTCATCACTATCCTCTGCTCAGTACACACACCGAGTCGATGTTTCCATTCATACCTGACTAAACCGAGCCCAGCCACCCAATCTCGCTTATTATACTCCCCCAACCGGTTAGATTGACGGCGGATATGTAATATGGCAGCGCCCACGGCCGCCATTAACTATTCTCGAGCTTCTCCGGACACACACCGCCCGGGGCAATCAGCGGCTATTCTGAACCGGCCGTGTGCCTGCCGAGTTTTCCCAGAGTTCCTCGCCGCGCTGCCCGTGTCGGCGGCGAGCTGAGCTTATTCTGAGCTCGCGGCGGGGCCGGTCGCCGCCACCCGGAATAGCTGTCAGCGCCGCTCCGAGCGTCCGCCGATAGACACAGCACGGCTCTATCGGACGGATTTTCACTGCGACGAAACGGGACACATTTAGGGCCTGTTCCCGTCGCACCTCTAACCTCCTCAAAGTTGCTCCCACTTGGTCCAGTCGTGTTCTTTAACACAGAGCAGTTGCAGTTGGAGCAACTTAGAGGCGGTTGGTAACAGGCCCTTAGCCGGCCGCCAAACACAGCGAGCATACGGTATAATGAGAGGTGACGATGACGATCACCGGAATACTGAGCGGGATACGTGGGAGCGAGACTACAATCCAATCTAGACGTCACCTTGGCACATCCATCAGCTTGACATACAGCAACTCCATTACCATGCAGGAACCGACTGCGAACAACGACTGGATTCCGAAACACACCGCATTGCATGCTGATTTCCTGCAGAACCGAGCAGTATGCGCGGCACAGTTCTGGATGCAGGAGATGAGTAGCTGCTGAATGAGACATCGTGCTTCGATGATCGATCACGCACGTTTCGTTCCACAATGTCCCGATAGCGATCCTGTGATCTCGCTATTGACTACACGATGACACCCACTCCAACGCTCATGTCGTTCAAGAGGTCAGGATTAAACGGCTGCCTAGCTGGCCCAGCACGGTGGCGGGACGGAAAGAAGGTGCTGATATTCCGATATCACCGGAGAAGGAGACGGGAGACAGCGAGACGGGGAAGGAGTCAGAGGAGACAGGAGACCAGGAACAGGAACGGAGGACAGGAGACCCAAGAGACGGAGACAGGAGACAGGAGACAGAAGAGAACAGGAGACAGGAGACGGAAAACAGGAGACATCTCATCTCTCTATCTCGTTTTCAATCCGCGACGGCATGCGGCCCACCACCGTTCCAAACGAGGTGACCATTAGCCAAAACTGGTGACAACTTAGGCGATATAGTCTGCGACTTAGCCAAAGCAGGTGACAAGTTTGGAGATAGCCCCGGATGAAGCCGATAGGCGTGACAGGTGCGCCGATAGCCGGTGGTCTGCTGAATGCCGTGACAACTTTGTAGATAGAGCTCCTGGTGGCATGCCACTTCCTAGCTATGTATGCTGATTAGCGACTTTGATAGGAAATGTTCCGAGACTAAAGGCTGAAACACAGCTCCCTCGCACGCAAATCGCGTCTCGCAACTCCTATTGAAATACACACAACACTTTCCGCTCGCGTCTCGTCTCGCACCTCGCAGCAATAGCTCGCTCCCAAATTGCGGGTCTCGCGGCGACATCTATCTCGCGCGCGAGAGAGTTGACTAGTTCAACTTTTCCGCACGATTTGCGTGCGAGACGAGATTTTCGAAC
>VOPJ01004314.1:0-18468 GCA_014673585.1 Semibalanus balanoides | reverse complement strand
TTTATGTCGCGACGTCTAGACGTACCGCAAATCGTAGTCCTCGACTCCTCACAGATAGGTCCTAGGACCTATCTGTACAATACAGGCCTGAGGGCAGGGCCTGTAAGCTTACAGGCCCTGCCCTCAGGCCTGTATTGCACTATTTTAACGATTTTTGGGAAAATATTTCGGCCAGAAGCAGAAACGTTTCCCAGATCAAATAACATTGAGCTGAAATGTTATACCACTCTCTCGTGCTAACGTTAAAGGGATATATCGGCACATGGTAAAACATGTTTTATCACACCTTTGGAAAGTCGTAACACTTTCATGTATACCAGGGACGTAGCCAACGGGGGGCACGGGGGCCATGCCCCCCGCCACCAGATAGAATGGGATTATCTGACGACCCGACCCTACCCCTCCCCCAGGTCAGTAGCATATGGTTGAGGAACTTTTTTTCGACGTTCTCCCCCCCCTGATCAAAATCCTGGCTACGTGCCTGATGTATACCCACAAAAGTGTGGTATATTGCACGTGCTATTGCAATGCCTGGGTTTCTCCATTTAGGCTTGCAATGCTGCATGCATGGGAAACACCTTTTTATCATCTTTCTTAACCCGCGCAACGACGGGGGTCTGAGTCAACTTAAAACGACGGAGGGGGGCGGATACCCACCCCCCAGAGATCTCGAAAACTACGCAATGTAGCGAGAAGCGAAAAACGGAGTGAGGTAGGCTGTGACGAGTACTACAGAAAATTGCTTAGATATTTGAATTTTAGGGTCAACCATTGAGGTCACCAGAGGTCAAAACAGGTCAAATTTTCCCATATTTAGAGTAAAGTGAACATTGCTTCACATAATCCGGACTAGCTCAATAACTAAGATAGAGACGTTCGGAAGCATTCGGAAAAAAAAACACTGCAATGCCCTTGAAACGCTCTTTATGCAAATTCCACTAAGATTTTTGATAGAATCCATAGTTGATGCTCCAGAGGTCAGCAAAGGTAAAAATGCTTAATTTCATGGACAAGGTTTTTTGCGAATAACTTTTTGTTTATAATTGCTAGAACAACAATTTTGTCATCATCGTGTTTTTCTCATTACGGCGCATCGAATCATATATCGTATGACTTAGCTAGGTCAAACTAAAAAAAATACCTGACCTGAGGCCTGACTGGGTATACCCAGTTGGCTGCTTCGCTTGGTGCAAGATAAAATATCTGGCTGGGTAGCTTTACATGGTGGGTTGGATTATTTTTATCCGGGTGGATTATTTGGTGCAAGAGGCCTCTGACCTGAAGTCATGTCAAGGTCAAGTCAAATTTTATATCAATCGATGGAAGTCGACAAGAGAAACAGAATGGTGAAAACCATATTACGTAGAAGATGAATCATTGTACAAAAAACAATATGCCCTGGGGGCACATTGGATTTGACATTAAAGGAACGGAATTACGGAAGAGAATTACAACACGCATTCTTCTGCTTAGCTCCAAAATAGTGAGCAGGATGAAAACTGACCATATTTAGCCAGGTTTTGTTCGATTGGTGCGCATTTTAATTTTCTCCAATAGACTTATAATGGGGGGTCACAAAATTGACATGACCTCAGGTCACCGATATAAAAATACGAGATATACGAACTGTAGATACCCATGCCCTTATTACACGCTGTGAGTTTCAAACTGTTTGGTTTACCACTGTGGCTTCAACAAGATGTCAAACTTTCAAAAACGTGACTTGAGGTCAGGTCATTTAATGTGACCTGACAATGTGACCTTGGAATTAAGGAGGTAAAAATTTCAGGAAGTGTGGGTAATTGATGCCCAAACAGTTGTGCAAAATTTGGCGGCGCTATGCACCGCCGTTTTTCCGCTACTCCTGACAAACCTCGGGAGGGGGTGGATATCCGCCCCCCCGTCGGTGCGTGGTTTAATTTTAATCTTGACCTAGTTTGAGGCAGAGTATCGCCTTTCATGCTGTTTTTTTTTTTTACCTAAGTGCTATGATTGCAGTGAAAATGTTTCTGACGCATCTATTACACCGCAAACTATGAAGGAAGTATGCGCCACGCAACCGCACTCGTGACACCCTCCAAAACCAAGCGCCTGTCACCGTCTCCGCTGAGCCGCCGATTAAAACATTGACACAACACGTGTAATTCAATTTAGGGAGAAAAGTCACAAAGTTTCAAGACAATAGGTCTAACAGTTTAGAAGCGGCAAGCACAAACCACCGAGGGGGCAGAATCTGCCACCCATACGCAGGATATAGGAATAGCGTAAGCTGATGTGCGTCGGTGGGATCGAGGGCGGTGGCACTCCTGGTCACGTGCTCATGGATGGCGGTGTATAACACAAAACCGGTCAAAGTTGATGGGGTAAAACACAAGCAAAACACAGCGCTGGCCTTAACGTTTCGATAGGAAACCCCGCCTTTGGTTAGCTGGCCGTTCAAAACTCATATCGCCCTCTAACGTCATGTTACTGTGTACTGCGTTACGTGGGCGTTACGAACTCTGTTTTGTTCACGTTTACCTAATGATGTCGCAATACAACTATTTATTTATCTGGCAAGAGTAAAATATAATTGACATGTTCTAAATGTGCGCTCGAATGGTTCGGCTCCGTCTGCTGCTGCGGATGCCACCGAATTATAGAAAGTGTCGTTGTTTCTTCTTCTTCCTAGATTAAGCTTAGAATGTTCAATGTGTTTTCCTACCATCGACTGGGAGGATTTTTCGCTCCGCTGGGGAAGGGGGATGGGATTTCAATGCGCTGGAGTGGATTTGCCCCTACCCAGTGGCCAGTTTACATGTTAGCGGAGGCCCCGCATGCTAGTTGTTGTTCGAGGAAGGTTACAAAGATCACGCGTATGTAGTGTCGGGTATTTTAACGAAACTTGTAAATATATTTTCCATATTCTTAACTCTCTTGTTGACAGCGATGTGGGAAAGCGCTCTGCATTCAGAGCGGCATGGTATCGTGCACTCTTGGCCCACTGAGGCAGCAATTTTGTAAATGGACCATGAGTCTGTCAATACAATGATCTCTCATACTGGGATCTAGCCTGTTCAAATTATTGTGTATACCTTGTTGCAAAAACTTTGATCAAAGCCAGTCATTGTTTTGTGTCTTTGGATGTCCACATAATTTACTGTTAAAATATGCAATGATAAATCATCGTTTTTTCTTGTCCCGGTTGGAAGCAGACAAATCAATTTTTAGCCCGGAAACTTAGCTGAAATAAAAAAGCATAGACTCATTATTTAACATTAATTTTTCAACCCTCGCCATACGGGGGGGGGGGTGACAGGCCCCCTGAGGTTTTTCATGAATATTTTTTTACACTTGACGCACATCTTAATGCTATTGGTCGTAGCTGATTTTACAAGAATTATACGTGTCCTGTAAAATTTTCATCAACATTGTTCAAGTATTTTTGGAAATAAGGAGGTTTTGATGACGGTTCGTTTTTGAGGTTAGTTCGTAAAAATACGTCAAATACTGGAAACGTCATTGCAAATATAGTTTTGCAGCATATTAAAAACAACATTTACGAAAGACGTAAAAATGTTATTTTCTTTCAAATGTCGATTTCGGAATTTCATTTTTCTTTTCTTTTTTTACTCCCAAAAAGTCGAAAAACTGTTTTTTTTTTGCGAAAATTCCCACAAAATCAAAATTGTCACAATTAACTTAAAAACCGGAATAAATGTGAGAGAACTGAGTTTTGACAATACCAAAACCAAATTTCAAAGCAAAATCTCTATTTTTGACTAAGTAATGGCTTCCTAAGTGACTAGCTTATGGCGTCATTTTCTATTTAACCTTATTTGACTTCTTTACCAGATACGAACAAATAAATACTTTTGTATAATCAGGAGCAAAAACTGGTCTTGGAACATGCATTTGTATTTACATTTAACACTTTCTAATTTTGAGGGTTTCTGACCGTTCTTCCGGACAAGATCAAGTCGAGGTTGCTATTGCTAATCGCCCATAGCAATTTTCATATATGGTGATGACCTTCGTTCCTAGGAGTTAATTTACTTACCCAGACCTAAAAACCAATATATGTGCAGATAACTAATTCAACGACCGACATTTTGATGCTAACCAAGTCATTTTATATTCATAACTTTAATAATTACGACGGACAGAGCCAACACCGCTATTTTTGAACGTGGTCGATTTTAGGTCATTCACTTGACCTGAAAGGTCACCTGCTGGCATGAAGCAAAAAATAGCATACTATTAGATTCCTTACATGACAGGTAACATGCTGTTTTTTACGGCGGTGCTCTATCTTCCTTGGTCTGGGAGTTAACTGGGGGGCCTGTCAGCCCCCCCCCCGTACGGCGAAGGTGAGAAACGGTCCCCGTAAGGCGAGGTTTAAACTACATTCCAAAGATGGGCCCAACAGTCGTTATACTTAATTGGATACCTACCATTCGGTTCCGCCGGCTATTGTATTTTGCGTGCGTGCGTGCGTGCGTGCGTGCGTGCGTGCGTGCGTGCGTGCGTGCGTGCGTGCGTGCGTGCGTGCTGCTGTTGCGTGCGTGCGTCGTGCGTGTACTCGATGCGTGCCGTGCGTGCGTGCGTGCGGCGTGGTTGCGTGCGTGCGTTGGTGCGTGCGTTGCGTGCGTGCGTGCGTGCATGGTAGAGACTAGGGCGGTTGGCCCGTTTGCAATCGTGCGTTGCGTGCGTGCGTTTGCTGCGTGCGTTGGCGTGGTGCGTGCGTGCGTGCGTGCGTGCGTGCGTTGCGTGCGTCGTTGCGTGCGTGCGTTGCGTTGCGTGCGTGCGTTGGCGTGCGTGCGTGGTGCGTGCTGTGCGTGCGTTGCGTGCGTGCGTGCGTGCGTGCCGTTGCGGTGCGTGCGTTGCGTGCGTGCTTGATCGTGCGTTTGCGTGCGTTGTGTGTGTGTGTTGTGTGTGTGTGTGTGTGTGTGTGTGTGTGTGTGTGTGTGTGTGTGTGTGTGTGTGTGTGTGTGTGTGTGTGTGTGACGTCCTGTTTCGCCATGGTGATCAGCTGACCATCGTTATCAGACTTCCGGGGCCTGCTGTACTCCGGGCCCGCTTTTCCTTCCGGTGAACAAACAGCCAACCTCTTCCCTTCGTGAAAACACGACTTCTTTACATCCAACCCCCACAGCCCCCCCCCCTCCACAATATACATTACCAATCACATCCCCACTCCCACACACTAAGCACATACTCAGTACACAAGCTCATTGTGTATATCCCGGCATTGACTGGGGTCTCGGGCTCGGCTGATCAGTGAGCATCATTGACGGGGAAGGGGGGGGGGGCCTTAAACGCCCCCTGGTTATCTTCCGAACCAATGGTCGCAGCGAGACGCACAAGGTGGTATTCGAAAGCACTCATTGAGACGAATCCATTATCTAAAGCACAATTGAATGCTCAAATTGAGGCCACATGTCAGGTGACGTGAATTTGAATCAGGCCAAAGGTCAAAATCGATGTATTTCAATTTGTGGGCTATATTTTGTTTGCTATATTTTCCATACAAAAGCATTGGATTGCGATCATGATCACCAAAAGTGCTCTCAAATGTATGATTCACATTCCGTGTGAGCTTAAGTGAGATTATTGACAAAAGTTCAAGGTCAAGGTCAGGTCCCAAATATCGCTATGCACAAAAGATCTACGAAAGCCATGCAACACACGTTTCATGGATTATTTTACGCGAATAATTAAATAGTGATACTCATTTTACCATATGCCGAGATTTTCCTTTTACGTTACCACGTGAGGGCGGTATAACATTTTAGCTCAATGTTATTTGATCTGGGAAAACATTTCTGCCCTGGGCCGAAATGTTTTCCCAAATCTCGTGCAAATAGTATAAAGAGTAAAAAATCCTGCTCAGTGGCATATGGTAAATTTCATACCATGCATAGGCCGGAATAATTATTGGGGACCTCGGTCCGGGCTTGATTTTTCCGCCCTCGATCTTCGGTCTCGATCAGAATATTCAGTTCGGACCTCCCAAATAAATATATTCCCAGCCCCGTGTGGTATTATATAGGGTGTTTCATAAACAATGACACCCCTATGTTCTTCGGCTCATATCTGCCACAGTTTTACCCGAAGAGAAACACCAAATATACCATTCGAAAGTGCGAAAATTTACTTTTAGACTATTATCAACATATATCGATAGATATTAATATGTAGCTACATGATATCAAATAAAAAGTTTGTCACAAATTCTGGTGAAACGATTTCGGGATTTAAAATCATTTACGGTTTTCATGCAAACGACCGTAAATCAGATCCTCGCATCAGATCACTGTCCAGTTTATGCAACGGGCAAGTATTGCTGCGGTTGCCCCTTGCATCTGCATTGTTGCCCCTTACACCATTTCACACGGCTTCAAGCGTCAGAAGAGTTTCTGTAAGAATCATGTCTCAGCTACATCGAGCAGGAAGCCTGGCCGACTAAAAGTCCGGACTTGAATTCTCTGACTTGTTTTCGTCTGGGGTGGAGTTGGAGAGAACTGTTTATAAGGGAGAAAGGATCCACGACGTCAGAGAGCTGAAGGACCGGCTCAGGATCTGCTGGACACAGCTTTCCCATGAGAGGCAGTTAGCGAGTGCCGTCAGTGCCGTCCTGAAGCGTCTCCAGGCGTGTGTCCATAGTGGTGGAGCTAATTTTGAGCACAGGCTATGCAATTGTGTCGTGACACAATGTCTCCACGTTGAATTATGATGTGTTGTATCTTTTTCATTCATCTTCACAAATGAGGTGTCTGAGACTCCCAGTTTTGTGTTGGCGCTTGCATAATACTTAGTGTAACACACGTCCCCGTGCGACTAATTTTCGTTTCACCTTGGTTGGCAATAAACATATTTACTTCGACGTCGTATAGCCACAAACGAATTGTTATCGATATATTATTATGATGGTCTGAAAGCAAACTGTCCGCTCTTCCGAATGATGTGTTTGGTTTTTCTTTTCAGCCAAAAATGTGGCAGATATGAACCGAGGAATTTGGGGGTGTCATTTTTTATGAAACACCCTGTATAATACCATCTGACTTCACGCTCATGAAGTTTTGTAAATCCAAGTTCAAAGTCAGGTCACAAAATTTACAAAATTTGAAATTGATAAATCATAAATATAAATAAAATGTCTTGTCTATGGACGTTGTTTTCTTCTTAGAAATACAGTGCTGTCATTTATTTGTCTGTATCTTGCCAATAAAGAATGAAAAATCAATTTCAAAAGATGACATCATGAGTTACCAGTTCTTTAGATGCCATAAGTCAGTCAAAAATGATATCATTTTGAAAATTGGTATCGTAATTTCCCACATATGGGTCTGATATATATTCCTTTTATATCTTTGAAAAATGGATTTTGTGGTCTTACAAAACTTTTGTTGATATATTAGGGGTAAAAAACAACAATTAGAAAATACGCTATAGCCATGTTGTAGCGCTTGTTACTTGCCAGCTATTGACGTTTTTGAATTGCATTTTGCGTAAAATATTGCTTTTGTAAGATCTATTAAAGTTAAGCTTATTTTTGTGTGAAACTCATGTGTACCTAGCAATGCCACTCAATTCGTTACATCTCACAAATTGTCCGACGAAATTATTTCATTTTTGCACAAAATACGTAACAATGACGTCCTAGAAGACAGCCGGAGGGTCAGTTTATCAGGAGGGTATCGGCATTTACTGGGGAGGCAATGACGTCCTAGAAGACAGCCGGAATGTCAGTTTATCAGGAGGGGTATCGGCATTTACTGGGGAGGCGTTCAACGCGTTTACTGGGGGGCGTAAATGCTGGGTTAAGTGTAAGGGAGACCGGGGATTGAAAACCGGGGATTTGAAATGCATCACTTTTTACTTTAAACTCTGTAGAAATCAGACTATCACAGACAGTCTAGAATGGACACTGCCACATACAAGATGTGTCTTTCCTGCACACAAAATACATATAGTTTTAATGTAAGTAAAAAATCAGATTACCTCTACAGGTAATCTGAACACCTCTACAGGTGTTCAGAAAGCCTCTACAGGTGATGCAATTAGCTCCGGTCCCGGGGCAGGTTGATTTTACCCCTGGGGTAAGTTGCAACGTGTAAAAAGTAATAAAAACAAATGTGTGCATAACTGAACTTTATTTCGCTTCTAAAACTCTAATGTAATTGAATGTCTCTAAGCAAACATAACGTCACAACCTCAAAGTCGAGAAATGTTCACTTAAATCGCAAACAAAGCTTACGGGGCAATTTTGATCATCGCGGGACGGCGTCTTCGCGGAAAATGGAATGCGGTATCGCGCGTCAGCTGGCTCTTTGCATTTTGCCATCTAGCGATATAATTTTCAATTAATGCAGTTGATACATTCAACCCTTCATGCAACTAGCCCCGCTCTCCCCTATGTATGTGTATGTATATGTAGGCTCGTCACCACTAGAGGGGGGCGGTCCCCCGGAATCGCTCCGGCCTCCCTCCGCCCCTCCCTCCCAAAATATTACCGAAATTTTGGCATTATACCATAATTGAGTAAAACACCTAGTACAGGTGAAACATTACAAAAATCTGGCGACTAACACCTGACTGCCCGACATTAAAAATGGTGTGGCATCACCGCTGTGTATGTGTACAAAAACATGAAACGAAAGTAAAAAAACGGAAATAATATTTAACATTTTCAAAGGGATTAAGTGCGTTACACAATTTATCCTTAAGTTGTTGTATTTTGAATTAAAATCCCGCCTCCACGAAGATTGGATATGTAAAAAGCTCTTATGTGCAAAATACCCAAACTTGCACCACACAAAACGATCCTAAAGCTTCAAATATAAAAAGGAGTTACTACAAATTAGTAATACAAAGCTAGAAGCTTCCAAGTTTCATGATCCTACCTCAATTATGTATTGCACCCCGCTTGTCGGTGCTTTGTTACTGCCTCTGAAACAAGGCCGCCACCACCGATCCCTCCTGTGTCCGCTGCTGGGAGGGGGGGGGGTGCAGGGCGGGGCAGGTGGGGGTGGGGAGGGGGTCTGACAAGTGCATCGCGCGGCGCACCAGTGTTGACAAAAACGGTCCGGCTTTGTCCGCCAAACATGACACTGCAGCTCGGGCCGGGCGGCGCTGCGCGAACCGGACTCGGGCGATCAATGGCGACCTCATTGGCGACTGGCAGAGGCACGACCGCCGCCGCCGCCGCCGCCGCCGCCGCCGCCCAGGGGACTCAGCTGCGCCTGCAGGCAGACCTCTCAGCTCCAGAGTTAAGTCGAGGCTGGCACAGATTGCAGAGCAAGGCGTGGACATGACGTAGATGAGACGTCGCTTGTTTAGATTTTCCGTTAGGATGGCTGCATGTCGGACTCCGTGAGAAGAACTGCCGGTCGGAGCGCATATGTGAATGACGGACGACATTTTTAGAGAGAAAATGAAAAGGTGTGGCCTTAACTTCTGGCAGGGGGATTTTTGTACTTATCGGAAAGCAAAATGAAAGACTCGTTTGTCACGAGAGCGACTCATTTTGAAACACGTGCCTGTGCTTATGTATTGACCCCCTCTCCCGTGGATAGTGCTGTAACTCGAGCCGTGGCAGGAACCCCGGCGCTGAGCTGAGCTGAGCTGAGGCTGAGCGAGCGCCTCCCGCACCAGCGGCGGCGCATGGCAGCCCTGTCGGCTGCGCGCCACCCGTTCCCGGAAACACGGTCCTCCCCGCCCGCGCCGCCGCCGCCCGCCGGCCCCGCCGGCCCCCGCCCCCGACGTCAGCTGTTTTTTCGCTCCTGGTGCCGCTCGATACTGCGCTGCAACTGAGTCGCATGCAATGCCGCCGGGGGTCGTCCACCCCCTGCAGACGGCTCGATCAACGTGTCCCCGTGTCTCCCTGCTTCCCCTGCATCGCCCTGCCGCCGCCTCTGCCGGCCGCTGTGTTAGTGGCCCGTGTTTTTGCTGCTCTCGGTCCGCATGGTGCGTCCCATGACGACACACAGCCCAGCCCCCTGCCCCTCCCCGCGGCCCCCCACCCTGTCCGAGTGACCCAGATCCGAGCTGGCTGACTGCTGCAAGAAGAGCGCAATAGGCGCGCAGAGCCCAGCAACAAAAACGGCGCCGTTTTTGTCCGAGGCCGGTAACAGGCGGAATTGTAGGACCGATAGTGAGGTGGCCGTCCCTCCGCGAGTCCGCAGCCCCCTATCTGCAGGAGTGGAAGGTGGGCTGGGGTGGGGGTCGATTGGCTTGTGACGTCCGCTGATCAGTCCTATAGACAGATGACGAGTCCCTATAGATATCTCACATCAGTTGACCGTCCGTGTCCTCGTCAGGTGCCAGTGACGTGTGTCGCGGTATTCGGTGATCTCACAGGTGCAGTACTTCAGATCAGCTTTTTTCTGACCCGACAGATCGATGTCCACGGGAACTCAGAGGATCGTTTACCAGTTACCACCAATGTGATGACCAGTTACCAGTTACCACCAATGTGATGACGCATCTAATGACGCTTCTTTGATGCAATGCATCTGAACGAGATTTGCTTCCAATGTTGGCTAAGTTATAAGTATGACAACACAGATCCGGTACTGTTAATAGCTAAATTGCCTTTTGAGCAATTTTCAATGTTTATTTACTGTGCATTTCCCACGGACAGGGAAGTGGGAGACACCATCAAATAAATGTAGCCGTAACATGAGTCACATGCTGATGCAAGGATGTAGGATTCTATTCAGTTGCCCTCCCCGAACTTGGCTTCAGTCCCCTCTTCAACTTGAACTAGGAAGTGGGCCTGTGTCTGTGGATCTGTGTCTGTCTCTGTGGAATCTGTGGAATAATCTGTATTTTGTGGATTTTGATGGTACTTTAAGTGATTTTTCCCAGCTCAGCCCCCCCCCCCCAACGTTTGTGGAGAAGCTTCGCCCCTGGCCACATCAATGTCTAATGTCTTTTGTCAGTGGTCGTGTTTTGTTTAGCTTACGTTACGTGTGCTGAAAGGACTGATGCTACGGAAAACAAATGGTCAGGTCAGATAGTACAAAGCAGGCAGTGTTGGAACTTTATTAAATCAGTCGGGGGCCCTAATGTTAATTTGATAGATTTTAACTCCATTATTTCTATGCAACACCATAGGCCTAATGTTAAAAATATAAATAATGGGGGGGGGGGCTCGGGCCCTCCCCAAGAGATATAAAGTTCCACCCC
Organism: Semibalanus balanoides; assembly: GCA_014673585.1. Taxonomy (NCBI): domain Eukaryota; kingdom Metazoa; phylum Arthropoda; class Thecostraca; order Balanomorpha; family Balanidae; genus Semibalanus; species Semibalanus balanoides. Next base: position 7,296 of record VOPJ01004314.1, on the reverse strand, counting down.
TGAAGGCAGGCTATCCTTACCACCGGCAACATGCTAAATTGACTTGTAAGTGCTGAACTGACTGATTAACTGAATTGACCAACTGATGAACTGATTCGGAAGAGCCGAACTGTCTCGGATGTACTGAGCCGACTCAACACTCCTGAACTGATCCGGAACTCCTGAACTGATTCGACACTCCTGAACTGATTCGGAACTCCTGAACTGTTTCGGAACTCCTGAACTGATTTGAACCCAGGTAATGTCTAATGTCCGTTGTACCGTTGTAACAACGTTGTGAAAAATAAAGTTTGAATTTTACATTTTAACAACGTTGCGACAACGTCGTGAATGTTGTGAAGACAAAGTTGTATACACATCGCTGTTAAACGTTACAGCAACGATGTATCGTTACGATGTCACAACTTTGTTCTAGTAACTTGGGAAGAACAGCTCGGCAATGTGTACAATTATCTAAACTTAACAGCATATTCACCAGTCTTACTAAGATTAATGTAACCACGTAAATTCACGTTACCATGCTGTCAAATGTAACGTTGTTAGCAACGTTGATTTCAACGTTTTGTGGCAGCGTAATCAAGTAACGTTTTGACAACGCGTACCTTGGGAGATCTACAAAATTTACACTATCCCAACGTTGTGTAGTTGTGTTGCAACCTTGTCACAACGTAGCGACAACGTCAAATTGTTAGCTGGGAAACTCCTGAACTGATTCGGAACTCCTGAACTGATTCGGAACTCCTGAACTGATTCTAAACTCCTGAACTGATTCGGAACTCCTGAACTGATTCGAAACTCCTGAACTGATTCGAAACTCCTGAACTGATTCGAAACTCCTGAACTGATTAAAAAAGTTTCTGATTTAACTCGATGTCGGTGAACTGACTCTGATCTGCTTAGTTGACTCAGCACTGCTGTAACTCAGCACTGCAGCACTGCTGTAAGTGCCAGTTCCTTTCCCCCACCCATTGTTTGATCCTCCGCTCCCGTGTTCTATGTCCCATGGCCACGTTTCACAGCTAATACAATAAACTAGTAGTTGCGATCTTCGACGAATTGCGACGTACCGAATTGTTTGTGCATCATTATTGACTTTATTTAGAAGAGTGCAACGGAGACACGAGGGTGGCGTGGTGTGGTTGAGATGTAGCCCCGTTGCTTGTAGCTGGGGCCAGAGAAGCCAGTTGAAAGATATTGCGATGACATTTATTTGTTTACCGTATATTGGTTCGTACTTGTTGTGTTTGTCGTTTCTGACATAGGCTTCAAGGAAGCAGCTATGAGTTTGACCAACGCATAAAAATGTGCCACATAAAAAGAACAAGACAAAAACGATGGGCGCTACAACAACTGCAGTATGTTGGTCGCCGCCTCCTCCTGTCTTGAGTTCGACCGCCACAATGGCAGTGCTCACATTTGCATGTCAATCGTCGCTCCTGGGGTTTTAGGAACCACCCGGCTCATTCTAAACGAATATGTGCCTGCATATTTATAATAGCTTTATCAGACTTGGTGTTTTCCCACCATTCTAAGGAACTTCGTTGCAGGTTACTTCCCAGCCACCAATTAACTTGGGCACTGATCGGGCACAATGGGATTAAACCATTGTGCCCGATCAGTGCCCAAGTTGATTGTTGGCTGGGTTACAAGAAGCTTCTGCTTTGCTGTAAAGCATAATCATAAAACTGGATAACGTTATTGTGTGGTGCGACACAGCATCTGTTATATATATTATACCGCAGCACACACTCCTCCGAGGAAAATCTTATTGCATGGTTATTGTTGCATCTTTAAGTGGTGCACTTTCGGTGATGTAGGAACCCACCCAGCTACCTATGTAGGGCAGGCACGTTTAAAGAGCATTTTTTAATCATACGAAATGAGCTATGTATTTTGCATTTCATAAAATTGGTATGTACCTAGTACCTATTACCTACCTACACATTTATATGTAAAAATAATATTTGAAATATGTATTGCAGGATCAAAATGACTTCGTTTGAATGTTTGAAGCAGCCATTTTATTCCAGATTTGTGATAACAGTAACCCAGTGAAACGGTGAACTTGAAGAAAAAAGTTCATTGCATCCACTAACCGTTAACCACCGTCAATTTGTGTATCTATATTGTGTTCCAAACGTATGCACTTGCTATGGAATGCGTTATCAGCTTCATTCATTGCGTTTAAATGGATCGTCAATCTTTAAATATTGTTGCTGCATGCCAGCAGAATCCGTTGCACGATTTCATCACCACACATAGCCGGGGGCGGAGTGACTGCACCCTGCTGCACCCTCTCTCGACCCCTGGTGGAGGTGCTTCACCTGCCTGTGACCCACCGCCGTACTGTGGCTGACTGCAGACAATCGCACAGCACTGCTGCAGGGGGCAGCGCGCGGCACAATCCGTCCGAACCGGTCCCGGCGTTCCGCCCAGTCCTGTCCCGCCTCCACCATCGGCGGACGGGCTACATAATCGGTTTACAGCTCGCCCAGCGGCCGCTGCTGGCCAGCAGCGTAGCCCGTCCGACCGGCTGGAGCGAGCGCCATCAGCCGCCTCTCCAGAGCTGTTTACCACGCGCAACTCGACGTCCAAGGCCAAGGATCCATAAATTCTGGACATGCAGGGTAAAAACTGGACACAATGCATCTCCACTGCATAAAATGGCCGCGTGCAAGGTGCGTAAACTTGAACTGGTGACTGGCCACGCCTCTGACCAAGGCCAGTCGTCGCCTGCTGTCAATGATGCCGCAGACCACAGCCATCGCCGCACCGTGAGCCGCCAAACATGTTGTTGCCGCTCCGCTGGTCTCCGAGTGAGCTGCTGTCCTTCCTGACGCGCCGGCCGCCGACAGGTGGCGCTGTGGTCGGCTCGATCTGACCGCCGCTGCACGCCCGCTCGGTCCGATTCCGGGACTGTGCGCCGGCCAGCGGCCATGTTGGCTCCTGTGCCGCTTCACTGCGTCGTCTCCGGAGATGTTGGTCTGTTAATGTGCCGCTGGGAAACGGGTCGACAGCGAAGCGACAGTTCAAGGTCTCTGCAATCCAGAAGTGGCAGGATGACGTCAACACTCCTCCCGCAGAGCTGCGCGTGGCTGCAGCCTGCATGGGGATGCGAGAGGAACCCCTGCTGAGGATGAGATCTCCGCCCACACTCCCTGTTCTTCATCACTTCATCCCTCCATCCCTCCCTCTCTTCCATCCCTCCCTCCTCCTCCGTCCCTCCTCTTTCCCCACCCCTCCCTCCCTCCTCCCTCCCTCCCTCCCCTCCCTCCCTTTTCCCCTCCCTCCCCCTCCTATCTCCCTCCTCCCCCTCCTCCCCTTTCCCTCCCCTCCCTCCCTCCCCTCCCCTTTTTTTTTTTTTTTTTCCCCTCCCTCCCCTTCCGTCTCCCCCCAGGACCCCCATGCCGCGACCCACGCCAGGCCGTCCTTCAGCTGGCCAGAGCATTGAACAGGCCTCCTCCACACCCGGCAGTCAGTGGCCGTCGGCAATATTTATACGGCTGCACGCTGGTTGCAAAACAAAACTATAAAACACGTTCAACGATGGCCTCCGGGTCGTGCTACAAGGCCAGCGGCGCGCATGGCGGGCTGCGAACGACCAGGGCGGCGGCGGTGGCGGCGGTGGCGGCGGCGGAACCGCGCGCCGCCGAGTGCTCACCGGATGTTGCTGGGCGTCCTGCACCCCGCCGCCCCCGCCCCCGCCGCAGCAGTACCTGTTTGTCAACGGCCAGTCCCGTCGGCGACCGCGTGTGAACAGAGCTGGAGTCAGGGTCAGTAGCTAAGAGTGGTGGACAGTAGAGGGGGCTGCGCATCGCGGCAGTTATCGGGTGGGGAACTTTGAGGCAGAGGAGGCAGTTATCGGGTGGGACACTGTGAGGCAGAGGAGGCAGTTATCGGGTGGGACACTGTGAGGCAGAGAAAGGGCAGGTATCGGTGGACATTCGTTGAGCCAGGAGGAGGAATTATTCGGGTGGGACACTGTGAGGGAAGAGAAGACAGTTTATTCGGGTGGGACACTGGTGAGGCAGAGAGGAAATTATCGGGTTGGGGGACGTTGGAGGCAGAGAGGACAGTTTTATCGGTTGGGAACACTGTGGAGGCAGAGGAGGAAGTTTATCGGGTGGGACACGTTTGAGGCAGAGGAAGGCAGTTATCGGGTTGGGGACCACTGTGAGACAGAGGCAGGAAGTATTCGTGGTGGGCACTGTGAGGCAGAGAGAAGACAGTTTCGGGTGGTGACACTGTGAGGCAGTAGGAGGCAGTTATCGGGGTGGGAACATCGTGAGGCAGAGGAGGGAAGTTAATCGGGTGGACACTGTGAGGCAGAGAGGCAGTTATTCGGGTGGGGACACCGTGAGGGAAGAGAAGACAGTTATCGGGTGGGACACCGTGAGGCAGAGGAGGAAGTTATCGGTGGGACACTGTGAGGCAGATGAGGGAAGTTATCGGGTGGGGGACACTGTGAGGCAGAGGAGGCAGTTATCGGGTGGGGGACATGTAGGCAGAGGAGACAGTTATCGGGTAGGGACACTGTGAGGCAGACGGAGGCCAGTTATCGGGTTGCGGAACACTTGTGAGGCAGGAGGGAAGGAAGTTATCGGGTGGGACACCGTGAGGCAGGAGGAGGAAGTTATCGGGGTTTGGGAAAACCCCATATTTCGTGAGAGGCAGAGGAGGAAGTTATTCAGGTGGGACACTGTGAGCAGAGGAGGCAGTTATTCGGGGGGACTCTGTGAGCGAAGAGAAGACAGTTATACGGGTGGGACACTGTGAGTCAGGAGGAGGCAGTTTTCGGCGGGACACTTGTTTTGGAGGGCAGAGGAGGCCAGCTATCGGGTGGGACACTGTGAGCAAAGAGAAGACAGTTATCGGGTGGGACACTGAGAGGCAGAGGAGGCAGTTATCGGGTGGGACATCGTGAGGCAGAGGAGACAGTTTATTCGGGTGGGACACTGTGAGGGCAGAGGAGGCAGTTATCGGGTGGGGACACTGTGAGGAAGAGAAGGACAGTTATCGGGTTGGCGACACCGTGAGGCAGAGGAGGAAGTTATCGGGTGGGACACCGTGAGGCAGAGGAGGAAGTTATCGGGTGGGACATCGTGAGGCAGAGGAGGAAGTTATCAGGTGGGACACTGTGAGGCAGAGGAGGCAGTTATCGGGTGGGACTCTGTGAGGAAGAGAAGACAGTTATCGGGTGGGAACCACTGTGAGTCAGAGGAGGCAGTTATCGGGGGACACTGTGAGGCAGAAAGGAGGAAGTGTTAATCGGGGTGGGACACTGTGAGAAGATAAAGACAGTTAATCGGGTGGGGACACTGTGAGGCAAGAGGAGGCAGTTATCGTGGTGGGACATCGTGACGGCAGAGGAGACAGTTTATCGGGTTGGACACAAGTGAGCAGAGGAGGCAGTTTATCGGTGGGGACACTGTTGAGGAAGAGAAGACAGTTATCGGGTGGGACACTTGTGAGGCAAGGGGAGAAGTATCAGGTGGGGACACTATGCGGCAGAGGAGGAAGTTTATCGGGTGGACTCTGTGGGAAAGAGAGACAGTTATCGGGTGGGACACTGTGAGTCAGAGGAGGCAGTTATCGGGTGGACACTGTGAGGGCAGGGAGGCAGTTATCGGGTGGGACACTGTGAGGAAGAGAAGACAGTTATCGGGTGGGACACTGTGAGGCAGAGGAGGAAGTTATCAGGTGGGACACTATGCGGCAGAGGAGGAAGTTATCGGGTGGGACTCTGTGAGGAAGAGAAGACAGTTATCGGTGGGACACTGTGAAGTCAGAGGAGGAAGTTATCGGGTGGACACTGTGAGGAAGAGAGGAAGTTTATTCGGGGACACTGTGAGGCAGAGTAGGGAAAGTTAATCGGGTGGCGACACCGGAGGCCAGAGGAGGAAGTTATCTGGTGGGACCACTGGAGGCAAAAGAAGACAGTATTCGGGGTGGGACACTGTGAGCGCAGAGGAGCAGTATATCGGGTGGGAACACTGTGAGGCAGAGGAGAAAGTTATCGGGTGGACACGTGAGGCAGAGGAGACAGTTATCGGGTGGGACACCGTGAGGCAGAGGAGGAAGTTATCGGGTGGGACACCGTGAGGAAGAGGAGGAAGTTATCGGGTGGGACACCGTGAGGCAGAGGAGACAGTTATCGGGTTGGACACCGTGAGGCAGAGGAGGAAGTTATCGGGTGGGACACCGTGAGGCAGAGGAGGAAGTTATGGGTGGGGACACTGTGAGGCAGAGAAGACAGTTATCGGTTGGACACTGTTGAGCAGAGGAGGAAGTATCGGGTGGGACACTGTGAGGCAGAGGAGGCAATTATCGGGTGGGACACTGTGTGGTGAATGTATGACAAGTTATGCTTGTCGGTCAAGTATGTTATTAGCCTTTTTCACGTAGGATTTATTTGTACCCGGTAGTACCCGGTAGTACCCGGTAGTACCCGGTAGTACCCGGTAGTACCCGGTAATATTTGTTCATGAATTGTTTTATACAAAGAAAACTAATGGGAAATTTTGCATTGTAAGAGCAGATAATTGTACATGAATTCATAAAGTTTCCATTGATACCAAAAATATATGGGAAAAGCCGTATTCCTAAACTCAATTACCCAAAACGCACGACATATTACCGGCTACTACCGGGTAATACCGGGTAAAAACAAATTCTTCGTGAAAATAGCTATTGTTAAATCGCAGTATTCGAGTTATGCCAGACCCAAAAATCATACAAATGAATCAAATCGAACAAGGGTCAGCTCTTTGACATGACGGAACATGACCAGACGCCTTCCCGAATATTTGTTCTTGTTATCAGACTTGTAACCAACTCAGCGTTGAGTGATGAGTCGAACATTTTTTGGATGAGTTATGAGTTGAGTCCATTCAACTGTTAAGAACAGCATTAAGTCAAAAGTCGAGTCTATTCAATTCTATTTGAAACAGCACTTGAGTCAAGAGTCGAGTCAGTTCCTTGGCTGTTAGTCAGACTTGAGTCGACTCAAACAAATTTGAGTATGTTACAGTTGGGGCAAAGCCAAGGGCAAGGACGCAGGAACTGGAGGGGGCAGGGGGGGGGGGGCAGCCGCACCCCCAACATTGTCAGAGTTTAGCATTACGCCTATGGCGTTGCATGGAAATAATTGACTTCAGAATGCCTCCGCCCCCCAAAAAAACTTTTTAAGGGTTCCGGCGCCCCTGGCCAAGGGGACCACTTTTATTATCTTAGCCACTTGTATTCATATGTGATACTGGAACCAGCCTGAGCCAACCAGTTTACAGTAGATAAAAT
>VOPJ01004313.1:0-18466 GCA_014673585.1 Semibalanus balanoides | reverse complement strand
GGTGCATCAATAAAAACCAGTAAGAACTAAGAAGCCTTAATCGGCGAAGGACGAGCGAACCCCACATAAACCCGTTAGTTTCTATGTAACGGAGCAGAATTGTGCACGTGCGCAGTGTGCACGTGCAGTGTGACCCAGAGTTTGACTTGAGTGACAATATAAGCAGTGTGGTCTTAAAACACACATCAAATTTCAGCTTAATCGTTCCAGCCGTTTCTCAGCTATAGCAGGATATCGTTTTCTGACACTCCTGACGTGGCACGTGCCACGCGCTAAGCTGACCCCTCACGTGAGACCAAACATGTCAATAACATTATTGATTGCATGGGGCTATCAGATGGTGAAGACCGTTTGTCAATCAGATGTGTGGTTCCAAAGATATAAGTTTCTGAAAAACGCTACGACTGGGCCGGGCTGGGTCGGCCGCATATATATGCCAAAATCCAGTATTCAGTAAAGACTCGCCAGCGCTTCGCTTTTGCTCGTAAAATCAAAACAATTATCTTCATTATTTTATCTAACGTCTGGTAAATACAGTCATTTAAGAAAGTGTGCCCACTCTTATGGAATGCCAATTATATTTTTTACGGTAAGAAGCTATAAAAAGCTATTGGTTTGAATATTGAGTACGATAAAATTAACATCTTAATTGTTTTGTTGAATTTTTACTTATATTCTGTGTTGCATATTGTTTTGTTGACTTGACCTATTCAGTGGGGGTGACCCTGTTGGTGATCGTTTGAATAAACAAAGTAAAGAAGATAATAGAATGGCGCGCACCTAAGACAATAAATTCTCGTACGAACCATGTTTAATGGAAACCGAGACTCTGTCAGTCAGCTGCTGTCAGCGCACACGAGCTGTTTCTATTGGCCAGCGCTAACGATACATGCCAGCAGTGTAAACGTTAGGCAATGCTTCTAGTAGCGAAAGCCTCTCTACATAGAGCCAACCGATAATAATGCTATTCCACACTGATCTTGAAGCCTTAGGAATATCTTAGCAACTAGAGTGATTTTGGAAAAATGAAGTATATGGCTAAATTCAGAACAAAATATGTTCATTAGATCAGTGTCAACAACTCCATATGAGCGATACGAATAAGGCACACTTCCTTTAACGACGAATATCTTCTTGTAGCGTTAAACAAACCACCGACTTATTGTTAAAGCCTCTGAAACACGTCCTGCTTATCGATGATTATAATGATTATGATATGATTATATGATTATTAATCATAGGTAAATAAATTTTCACAACGCTGGTCTATTTATATATGTATGTATAGTCATTGGAACAACAATAGTACTTGGAAACCAGTTTCAAAGCAATCACTTTCCTACACCGTCTGCTCGTTTGTAGGTTGTCTGGAAATGCCATGGGAGTGTGTCCATTGTCCAATTATATCTTACCCAGGTAAAGGTTACAGGTAGCAGGATTTTATCGTAGTATATACGTCGTCTATTTTTGGCTCGTGCCTTTTGGGTGTCAAATTGTAGGTATGACATATAGTATTCTTCATGGCTCCGAGTGGAAGATAAGGATATCTTTTCCAATCATGTGACTGAAAAACCGAGCGACGAAGGAGCGAGGTTTTGTCAGGAACACGCGCGGAAAATACTTCCTATCTTCCACGAGGGAAACCATGATAATATATTAGTATATTATATTATTAATAATATATATATATATGCATAGCTATATAATATATTATATATATATTATAATATAGAATAAACATTTTAAAATGCTTTAAAATGTTTATTGCGCCGTAGCCGTCTTCACGATGGGCTAAATTTTTGCGAGAAATGTTTTAACCCTTGCCGTATGGGACTGAAGCGGCGAGGGTTAATTTTTTTCGGCAATTAGTCTATCGTGAAAGCGGCTACTACTAAAACATTTTAAAACATTTTAAATGTCGAAAACATTTCGAGCAAAATAACCCATCGCTGTGAAACGACCTATTATTTCACCTTTATCGATTGAACGAGCATTAAACAATTTTTATCTTTGCATCTCAGAGGAGTGCAAAGATAAAAATATTCCTGCACTGCAGACCCAATGGAAAATCAAACTCTACCAGAAAGATATGGATTGCAAGACAGCAGTATTGCAAGACAAACAAGATTATTGCAGCATTGCGAATGGCATCGCAGCCAATAAGGAAATCTACGGAATTCAACTATGCATGAGAAATTAACACCTCGGCTATCTCAATCGCAGTTAAAGGTAATTTTTTATTGTTTTGTATGGGCAGATGAAATCAGAAGAAACTCGTCACCTGAGCCGTGTTTGGGAGTGGAATTACCTTCGAAGTGATGCCTGCACATAACAACTCATAGCAGCTAAAGCATTTCAGAATTCCTACATCGCATTGCGTCGCTCTCATTTACTCATTCAATATAATTATGAAGCATGAAGGTAATCTTGTCACAAAACGGCATAATCTTCGTTAATAAAATACGATTAAAAGGCAAAGAAGCATTATCCTGCACTCGGGAAAAATGTTTACCTATGGCCCAGAAACATACAGATTCTTCTCAAACAGAATTACATAGTACATATCTAGGATCCCTCAGCAAACCGTCGCTGGAAAGGATATAGGATTCGACAAGATTGTATATCCAGATTCTTTTATCTTGGAGCTGACTACCATGTGGGATCTTGGAAAACATGCCATGGTTTTCTTTTGATCATCAACATATGATGCAGATGACCGATGAAGTGCCTATGCTGTTCCCTATCTTTCTTTGCGAGCTGTTGCCAGCATGCAACAACCGAAGACCGTCCACCAGTGATTGCTGACGTACGAGCATCATCATCACCGATAGGCGTGAACTAGCGTATTAAGTCCGGTTTAACGGCATGGTGCGGAGATGTCTCGCTCGTCTGGGCACATGGGTTGACAGAGGCGTGGTAACTGTGCTTTCCCTGGTTTATAGGAACCCATATTATGTTAATGCTGGGCGGCATATGACCTTAGTTGTCGGCCCGCCCTTAAACCCCAATCATCATCATTATGTTAATGCTGTGATAAGCAGGATAAAATCATAGGTAACAAAATAGCGGACTTTAAGTTAATGTTAGAAACAACACATACAGGATGTATTTTTTGCGAAAACTTCTGAAGAACTTCGATCCTGACTTTTTATCTGAAATCTTTCTTCCAAAGATTTCGTGATGCTGCACTTTTTATGGATATATTTTAACTCATTTTCACAAACTCGTACACAACCTATGTTAGGTGATGGGTCTCTCTGCTCTGCATACTGATGATGCCCATAAATCTGATCCCGACACGCCAAGTCATGACAGGTAGTGGCTCTCTGTCCATCCCGCACTTTGCATCGATAAGTGCGAATTATGACGATAAAGACGGCTCACGGCATTGCTGCACGCCAGCACCGGCGGTTCACTCACGACCACTGCCCCGCACCGACTATCGGCCATGGCTTTTACTCGTGGATCTATGTTTGGCCTTGAATGGATCCCATTTCAGGATTATCGCCCACTTTCGTATTCAGTTTATTCGTGCGTGTGTATCTTCATACGCTTTGTTGTTGTTTATTCTTGTTCTTTATCTCCATACCGACGCTTGACAATGGTGTCACAGCCATGATTTTTGTCTTTGCTGATCCCCCTGGCCGGTGTAGTTGCGGGAGACTTGTCATTTATCACATTTCTTTACGGAGCTCCTGGTGTTTTTAGCAGGGCATTTCTCATCTTCAGATTGAATATATTTTATATTTTTGTCTTACCTGGAATCCAAGTATTTTTAGTTTGTGGTAATTCGTAGACGTATGGTTTCTTGATACATGCTCGTAAGTAAGTCGTCTGTGGCCAGGTGACGCTGAGAGTGGCTCTGTCGCACTATCACCACGTTCGGATGGTTCTATTCTCAAAATTGACCCGTACCTATAATAGTGACTTTTTGCTAACAAATATAAGCAGTAGATATACAGGACAGTAATGTTGTCGAGACAATCATGCGTCATATATTACTCAGATATAAACACTGGAGGCAAGTGTGTTTTATATCTCGAATGCAAAACATTACGAATGCCAAACATACACCCATCAAGCAGTTGGTACAGTCATCACTCTGTTTAGCTTCCCGACAGGCAGTAAAGCCATCACGCTAAAGCACCGAGCACTAACAAGCGATAGCACCGAATAGCACAGACGCCAAGCAATGCAAACATCAATCAGAACGAACACCGAACAGTAGGTAGCTGCAGCCACCAAGCGCTATGACCACGAGTGACAAGCTTGCAGCGTTTGATGCACACTTGCAGAGCTTGCAGTGCTTGGTGTCGTTCCCAGGATACGTTTGATGGTGCGGCCATCACTCGGGCAGCGACTGCCGCCAATGTGCTAATTTAGAGATCAAATATTAACGTCAAGCGCTTGTGGTCGTTGTATTGTGTGAAATCTGATTCTGAGACTGCAGGTACGGAATAGATCCGGTTTTGTACTACGGAAGAGATCCGGCAACGAACTTTGAAAAGTGTTGTCGAAATGGACTGGTCAAAGAGTTCAGTGGTCAAAGATAGCTCATCTAGAAAGTAACGCTGCCTTAGCCCTCGCCTGGGTAGGGGGATATCACTGCTATCACTGCGTGACCGGGTAGGGGGGAGAAGGGGTTGTTACGACACCCCCTGGCATTTCGCCCCTAATTGAGCTAGAGCTACGATTAAAAATGAGCGTGTTGCTGGTGAAGAAGGGAAGCCGCTGATATATGACTTTAAGATATTAGGGCATTAGGTGACCTCTTAGGTCATGTCAATGACCCAGAAGCCATCAAATCGTAAATGTGCAAAAACTGAATGCCAATCGGGCAAAAATCGCGAACGGACGTCTTGTAATGCTCAATGGGGGCCAAATTTGAAATCAGCATTACCAAATGGCCTAGAAACTGCAGAATTAAAAAAGAAAAAAAATGTTAGGTCATCGGAGTTCAGTGACCTCGGTTGACCTGTAAAAGCGCATGACCTCAGTGGGCCATATATTTCCGTAAAATGGATCCAATATTTTAAGTCAGCGTCACAAAATATCCTAGAAACTGTCAAAAGCCAAAACAGTAATCTAAGTTCATCGGAGGTCAGTGACCTCGGTTGACCTCCAAAAAGGTCAATTGAGGTCCCGATCTCAGTGGAAACCACACACAACTGTCACCAGGAAACACCTGTGCATATGCATCTGAACAACAAACACTCGGAAACTGCACAAGTTACAAGGATTGCTGCTATGTGACGCCAGCTACGCCTGACATAACCTTGAGAAACAGGGAAGAGGTCACGGGTCATGATCGATTTAAGTTAGAAATTCTCCGAGTATGTGTCCAATTGTTCAACAGTAGAGTCCTGAAAATTGCATTGCGATCAGTTGATAACTACGGTTTTTCACACAAAACGAGGGGGTAGTGGCATCCACCCCATCCGCTACCCTGGCGAGGGTTAAATATAAGGATCTGCTAAAAGAGAACTTGTCTATTCTAGACTGATATTAATTTGTGATAGTATAGTGTATGGTTGAACTTGTGACAGTGTATGGTTGAACATGTGACAGTGTATGGTTGAACTTGTGACAGTGTATGGTTGAACTTGTTACAGTGTATGGTTGAACTTGTGACAGTGTATGGTTGAACTTGTAACAGTGTATGGTTGAACTTGTGACAGTGTATGGTTTTTGTCACAGCTGAGTGATCCGTGCTAGGTGTTTCTCGATTTTGTGGCGCTTGACAATCGCTCACACAGCGTCCATGACACATTTATGGATGGCAACAAACTTAGCGCAAAACATCGTTACATTGCAAGACTGCATGCACCCACTCACTACCGTCTGGCCTTGAGAACATGAGACCATGGTGAGATGGTATCTCGTGGGGTTCTGCAAATAAGCTCTATGATTGATGTGATCGCCTTCACGTTTTTACAAATATTTGTTTCATTCAATACCATAACAGTTTAACGTCAATCATGACAGTTTGTGGATTGCATGCGATCTATAGTAGCGTGTGCAGCTTTCTAACAGAAAATGTGCAGAAAGTAGACTCCTGAGAGTAGAGTAGAAAGTAGTTATGTGCAGAAAGTAGACTCCTGGAAGCACCACGTTTTGAACATGCAAAGTACTGTCCGGCCTTGGTCTGGCCCATTCAGATGTTAGCTCTAGACGTTGCAGGGTATAGTCATGGTTTTTGTCAAGTTTTTGATCATATGATGGACCGAGTTATAGTCGTCGGTGACGGACTGATATGAGTTTTTACGCTTTGATCTAATTATTGGCTAGAGGCGTATATATCAAATGAAATGCTAGCCGTTTTCACGATGTATTATTGCGCTGAAAAGATTCTGAATCTTTCTGTGAAACGTTTTTAAATGTTTTGGTATGCAAGTTGTAGTATAGGATATATTTCAAGAAATAAATAACTGATTTAGGCGATATTATCACCATCTAATAGTTATGGAAACATGAATTGAGCTCATAACAAGTTGATGATACGAAATTGCCCATTTTTAAAGAATATATGCTTCTATAGTCCATTCGTTCAGTTTAGGATGCTATCATACAGATACTAGTTACTAAATCCATGTTTTCCGTCGTGTGAGAATTGCATTAAATATATTTAAAACACGTTTTGTTTTGACGGTTACAAAAATAATATGAAAGATTAGTTTGTAGTTTGAACATATTATTCACATCTTACCATCTTAACATCTTATTCAGTATCTTATGCACTGTTCACAAGTAGAACAAGTAACATTAACACTTGCAATACTTGCTTCGTATCTATTTGCTCAATTATCCTGCTATCTTCAGTGTGAGCGTGGAGTCGTCCCTTTGATGAGATCATGTAATTTTAATTGTATTTACAAACTGCTTCTTTGTTTACAGAGACCTCACCGGAACACGGCGCATCTACCACGTACACTCGCACAATGGGCCGGCGAAAAATACAAATATCGCGCATCACCGATGAACGGAACCGACAGGTAAGTCAACCCAGAGTAGAAATAAAGTCATCAAACATTGCGACGTTACCTGTTGTGACGTCATTGGTTTTCGTCCAATGACGGCGACCTACGTTCACATTACGGAGTGAGTTCGTCTATTTAGTCACGTCGTAGTTCTATAAGAGTACAAGATTGCTGATAAAAAGTTGGATTGGTCAATTTATACGTAGGGGAGACCGGGGCACGTTCTGTCACTTTTTTGCTAATTGGCCCTGGCGGGCACACTTTTCAGAGTTGGTGATCGATACTTTCCAATACTTTTACATACATCAATAGCTTCAAATGTTTTTAGGAGGTTTCAAGTGTTATCCTCAGTTTGTTTCGACCACAGTGTCGATAATTGTTGGCGTGACTCATTTGAACAGAACCTGCCCCATATACGGGGCACGTTCTGTCACCCTATGGGGACATTCTGTCATTGATGGGACACTCCTGTTTATCACCGAACGGTTCAGTTGTGGTGTCCCTGCAGGGGGAGAAAAGGTTCATTCATTCGCCACCATCAATAGCTGTAGAAATGACAGCTATATTACGATCCCAACACTGCATTTTTTGCGTTTTTTCTTGGTTATCCATGCACTAATCAGAAGGTCCTTGAGTACGCCCATTATTTTTTCATTTTTGAAACTTTTCCCTTTCAAACATTAAAGACCCATGAATAAGAGCTCAAAAAACGCTTTTTTGCATAAAAAATCGGCTTCGAATGACATGGCTACAATGACCTTTTTAAAAAAATCCAATATTTTCGAATTGTGTTGCCCTTGCCCCCCATTTTTGAACAAAAAAGCAATTTCGGGTACAAAAAGAAATATTTTGTCACGAAAAAATTCGAATGGGTGTTCCTTCCCATCTAAATCGGCCAGCGGTTCTCGAGATCTCTGGGGAGGGGGGGTGCCAGAATCTGCCCCCGCAATGTTAACGTATATTCTGCCGCTCGGAACTGCATTCGGACCACCCCGAATTCATTTTTACGCTTGTAGTGGTTGTTACCATTTTCTGTAAGGCAACAGGGCAATCATTTTTATGTGTCGTTTATAAGCATACGACTTAGGAATCATGAACAGATTTCAGTGGACAAACCTGCCCAAGATTGGGTGACAAAACCTGCCCATCGACACAGGTCACCACTTTTTTCGTTTCTTTACTGAAAACTTGGGATAATGGGGGCAGAAAACGCTCAGCACAAGTCTCGACATTCATATAGCCCATGACAGCATTTCAAAGTCACTATACAATAATCTGGAATGGGCCACAAACCAAAATTTAGTTCACTTTATAAAAATTTGGATTTCTGCTTGAAAAAAAACTTTTCCAAATTGGACAATCTGTGTCACTGGCATGTTGTTGCTTTGATAGTACCGGCACTGGCAAGCACAAAGGAAAACATATGTTACGAAACAACCAAATTATTACCTGCGGTGGATATTTTCACGAGGAAACCCCGCTGACATAATGTGCCCCGTGACAGAACGTGCCCCGTTCTCCCCTACTTGTTTGTGAAATATATGGACGAAGAGCAACGCAATTTATAAATAAATTATATAATAAAAGTCCAACTCACCCGTTGTATTCAGTTTGAAACGTTGCCTTAAAGAGAGTGTGCCTACTCACATCGCTCATGTGGAGTTGTTGACACTGATCTATAGAACAGATTTATCTGAATTTAGCCATTACTTCATTTCTCCAGATTCACTCTAGTTGCTGAGATATTCCAAAGGCACCAAAATCAGTATGGAATCGAACAATTAACCGTAGGCGCCAGAGCGACTTTTGCTACATAGAAGCATTGCCCTAACGACAGGGGCGCAACCAGGGGGTGGCGGCAGAGGGGGAACGTTCCCCCGTTAGGCCAACTTTCACACTTAAAAACTATTGGTGATATCCCTCCTTTCGACTTTTTAGGGGCCCTGCAAAATAATAGGGGCCTAAATCCGGGGTTATATTTTTCGCACCATTTTTGGAGAGAGGGGATTGCTAAGGGGTCCCTGGAGATGCCGGGCCCCCTTGTCGGAGGTCTGGCTGCGCCTCTGCCTAACGATTACATCGCTAGAAAATATCGTTAGCGCTGGCCTCATAGTCTTTTATTGAGGTCTCCAGTGAATGGCTTTTCAGCCCTCGCGTCAATGACATTTCATGTAACCCTTTAACTTTTCAGTAAAAAAAATCACTTGCCATCACAAAGTAGAATAAACACTACGAAAAACACTACACCCAGATCCACACATTTTAAAAACACCGCACAAGATACTCGCTGAATAACATTTAAAACACGATGAGCCAATGACAATTAAAATAAAACTAGATGTACAATAAGACGAACATACTACTTACTCTTAACTAGCAGAATTGTTTGCGCAAGTTCCACGCCCACGCGGCTTTCTTAGGGAAAGTGCCGCCTTGGTCTGCCCTCAGTCCTGTTCTAGCAGTTCCAGCATTGACCTGCCTCAGGTTTCACGCGTCTGCCACTGGAAACAATGGCACGGCGAGTCAGACAGGGCAGCCAGAGAGGTGGGGCTGTGTCGGAGAGAAGCCGCTTCACCATGGCCAGGTCTCGAGCCTCGATCATCTCCTCGAACCTCCTCGGCCAATAGAAAATAACTCGTGAGCGCTGATAGTGCTGTCGAACAGAGCCTCGTTGGCCATTTTACATTCTTTGTATGGGAACTTGGCAGTTTATTGTCTTAGGTGCGCCAATCTAATGACATTTTATTTACTCTGTTTATGATGACGATCGTTTATAGTTTATTCTCTTAGGCGCGCCATTCTAGATAACATCTGCTTTACTTTGTTCATAATGGCGATCGTTTATGGATGTCGGAACGAAACCATATTCAAAGCAGAATATAAGTAAAAATTCAACTAAAGGGGCTTAAGACATGAATTGTATTGTACCCAATAATCAGGCCAATAGCTTCTTAGCGTAAGGCAAATATATTTGACATTCCAAAAGAGTAGACATATTTCCTTTAAAGCATTCAATCATCACATTCTGGTGTGAACGATTGAAGTACCTAAATGTTGTGGAAGTTTTTCCGGAAGTTTCAGTCAGGATCGGGTTACATCTCCTGTCCCAGATTTATATGATGCGATCTTCACCAGCCTCTAGCGCGTGGTTTCTTACAAGTTTCTTGTATCCCTTCCGCATTACGAGACGTCTTAAAATAGAACAAAGAATGAAGTTAGCCATCTAGTCAAATGACGCAACTTTCTAATCGCCTTACAAGATATGCCATCGGCATATTCACATTCAGTTCCCGCAATGGTGGTTCGAAGGACAATGGATGTGTCATTTTCCGGCCGTATTTTTAACTGTTGTTAGGAATAGGTACCAACCTGTTTCAAACAATTGAATCTGTTTGAGCGAAAACAACTACCTTTTTATTGGATAGTAATACTGCCGTGCTCCACTGCGCGCTTTTGCAATTTATCGCTTCGCTTATGCGTTTTCTCAGGTCCTTTGCGTTTCCTCACGTCCATAAAATGTTAACTTCGTGATAATATACAGAGCAGGCTCTACTGAACGAAATAAGAATGTGACTAAACGAAAAAAAAAACATAATTGGTACGGTAGGTTTAACACCAACATTGAAACGAGAAATGGTTTAAGTGTAACCAGGAAAGGCAGAATCGACACGCAGAAACAACCAATTAAAAAAGATAAAACGACAAAAAATTATGTTAAAATTATCGATAACATTCCAAGTATTTTAGAGCCAAAACGAACTATAAAAATACGAACTTTCGACATCACTGTCATCAGGTCTGAATATTCCTAAATATTTTTGAAAGACACACAAAATACAACAACAGTTAACTTTGTGCTCATATCATAATAGCCGTTTTCACGATGGATTATTTTGCGCGAAATGTTTTAAAACATCTTAAGATGTTTTTAAATGTTTAGTAGTGAAACGTTATTTAGTATACGATAGTTATTGCCAAGAAAAATAAGTTTTCAACTAATTAGCGATAATTACAATGTCAGTTCAAGGTTATGTTGGAACATGAAATTAGCTCATTACAAGATTTGATACAAAAAATGTCCGATTCTAAGAGAAACATATGCGTTAGTGTCCAACGTTCAGTTAAGCATACCGCCATATTAGTTACTTTCAATTCTGGCAGCGTCATGGATCACGGGGTCTGCCTTCGGCATGGTGCATTAATGCCGCGTAGAAACGATTCGCTAGGAAGGCGGTCCATTATGAGTTTAAGGGAGTTGCTTTTGTTGAGCGACGCAGAGAGACGTGGACTGGAGACCGGAAATGATGGGTTTCAAGAGATGTGTTCTGAAAAAAAGTCAGTAGGTGAATATCTCTGGCTCAAAGCTAACCTATACATAATTATCTTGCTTAATTCACACACCAAACCCCGCAATTTTGTAACATACTATATTCTTACCAACAAATCACAAAATTCTGAGAGACATTTCAAGACAAAAATCGCTTTCAAAATTTGTGTAGTTAAGGAAAGAATAAGTATACTAAAACTTTCAAACTAAAACATTTTAAAACATCTTAAGATGTTTTAAAACATTTCGCGGAAAATAATCCATCGTGAAAACGGCTAATGATGAAGGAAAGTATCATCCATGGTTCACCGTCACTGCTGAATCAATCAATATGAAATGCATGATACAGTACCCGTAGTTAAAAGTATACGACATAAAGGAGTTTAGGGACCTTTTTATGTCAACATATTTGGAACAAAACGTAACATAAAATAACATCACAAACATTATATATTATGACGTAGGTGACAAATATATGACAAGAGGCTTGCCTTACTTAAAATATAGACACACATAACGTCTGAGTAGATAACGTCATAACGTCTGATAGCGAGAAAATATAAATAAAACAACAAACACCGATGTGCTAAGTAATAATAGCCGTTTTTACGATGGGTTATTTTGCGCAAAATGTCTTAAAACATTTTAAAATGTTTTAAAGTGCTTAGTATGCTAGTTTTAGCATATTTATCCATTCCTTAATGACACAACTTTACATGCGATTTTTGTCTTGAAATGTCCCTCATAATTTTGTAATATGATGGTAAGAATATATGTTACAAAAATGCGGTTTGGTGGTAATTAGCAAGATAATTACTTATAGGTTAGTTGTGATGACAGATCTCCACCGACTGAAACTTTTCAAGAAATTCCGAAACATTATGTGGCCTGGCACGCTATTGGTCGCTCAACGGACTCCCCCTCAGTTTTCGCCATAATGGACTCGCCCAATGCAATGGCCAGCGAATCGTTTCTAGCGTATCAGTTAGGGACACTCTAGGGAAAGGATCAAGTGTGATAGGACTCGGTGTTCTCGGTATCCAACTATCTGTATTCAGCCGAAGGCTGACCTGAGCCGCGGGCGGCGGTCACGCCACCCTAGTGAGCGTCAGGCCGGCGAAGGCGGCGGCGACAAAGAAGCCCGGCCGCTGCGGGCAGCTCACCACAACGAGTACAGAGGCAGTGCAAGTGTGGCGGCGCCAGGCCCATCACTGGATAGTCAACGTGCGACAACGGAATACCACATTCCTCCAACCCCGGTAAAACCACAATAAGTCCAAACAAGACCAAAAATAGCCAATAGCTGCCCTTCTTAAGATTAGAGGTAACTAATAGTCATCACTGTTTGCAGTGTGGCGGAACTGGTACCTCAGTCAATTTCTAGCGACAGTTGCACATGTGCGACTTCATTTAACATCAAAACGATCTGGTCGTTTATAGCGGCTCCTAGGCAGCGGTGGCAGGAACATATTATTCGGGCGGCGCAGCTGCGGGACTCAGACCACGGCCCGCTGCGCTGCCACTGCAACCGGCACCGCTCGCGCTGTTGAATGAGCGGTCTGGCAGATCAGCAGTCGGCAGCTCAGCGCCGGCTGACAGGTCCGGCAACCGAGCCGCCCTCCCGTCACAGGCACCTCCTCCACTCGCGCGCGCCCGGCTGCACAGCGTCACAGACTTCTCCACAGGTGACGCCGCCTTCCGGAGAGAAACACGTTCGTCAGGCATCGGTTCTGAAGACGCATCAACACAGTGACGTTTGCGCACCTGATCTGCATGTCTCACAACAACTCTGCCATCGACCAACTTCAATCGTGAATGTTAACCCACTTCCGAACACACAACATGACCCGGCACCAGCGTACCATTTTTTCCACACCCTCTGAAGACTTCATACCGATCGACACAAACACTTCTATCTCCCACAGAAAATATTCCGCTCCTGCGGGAGCCACGATCTTTGGACCCTTCTGGGCCATCGCTGGGTCGGGCCCGCACTCTGTCCTCCCTACCCGGAAGCAGAGCGTCTAAGTGCGTGCGAGGAATTCGGCCCAAAAACAGCTCTGCAGGAGTACACCGAGTGGTACTCTGGGGTGTCGTCCGGTACCGGAAACAAAAACGAGACACTGGGTCTGAACTTGACCCAGGACTTCTGTTTAATAAAGCCCTCTGGTTAAGAATTCTACGGCCTTTTTCAGCAGCGCCGTTCGATTTCGGCGACAAACAGGGGGTGGTCAGATGACGGATGCCATTAACTCTGCAGAATGTCTCAAACTGTTTTGAAACAAATGCCTGAGCATTGTCAGACACCAGAACTTGGGGTACGCCCCAGATCGCAAACGACATGCGCAGCTTCTCAATAGTGGTGTCCGTGTCTGATGAAGCGCGTGGGGAAAAACATCCATCCTATTTGGAAGAGCACACACCAGGTACAAGAAAACGTCGTACCATTAGCAGCACATAGTCCCATATGGGTACCTCTTGCCAGGAACGCGTCGGCCACCCCAGGGAGTAGTGGTACGTCTGGGGATCTGTTGGAAACTCTTGCATTATTGCACACGCTCTCACGACATCTCTAATGCATCATCAAGACGCGGCCACCACAAATACATTCGTGCCAGCATCTTTGTCCGCGTCTCCCCAGGATGCCCCTCGTGTAAGAGCCTCAACACATCCGCTCGGCCTTGAGGCGGCACAACCACGCGTGCCCCCCACAGAACGCACCCATCTTCGACGCTCAACTCGCCTATTCTGCATTTGTATGCTGGAAAATCTGGAACCTGATGAGGCACGTTCTAACCAGTAGGCAACTGATCCATGCTCACCAGCCAACGCACCTATCACGGTACACCTTGGACGGACAGGAGTCAACGCTGTCTCAGCGCCGGGATTTGAGCCACGTCACCGGAGAGGAGTCAGGAATCATTAAATGCATGCGTTTCTGCCGCCGGGAACAGTCTCTGGGTTCAGCTACTCCCAATCGTCAGTTGGGCTCTGCTCGGGGCGTCGCAGAATGGACGACACCGTGACTCTTGGAACCTGTTCTGTACTTCTGAGCCTAATAGTCATACGCACCTAGCATAAGAGCCCAGCGTACCATCCTTGGGGAAGCCATCACCGGTAACGGCTTCTGTTCACCGATGATGCCAAGCAGCGGCTTGTGATCGGTCTGGATAGTGAATGTCCGGCCGGCGAGATAATAATGCCACTTTTTCACGGCAGTGATCACCGCTAGAGCCTCCCGATCAGTCTGGGAGTAGCGGGTTTCGGTGTCGTTCAGTGAGCGCGAATAGAAAGCGACTGGCCGCTTCTCCCTCTCTTGCGCCGCTGCTGAGCACCACACTTCCGACTCACGGAGCCCGGCGATCACACACACGCAATGACTTGGCAGAGCCGGGTCAAAGTGCGCCAGAACGGGGGGTTTGACCAACAACTTTTTTGCCTTCTGGAAAGCCGAGCTTCCACCTCAGTCCACCTCCACGGTTGATCGGCACGAAGCAGCCGATACAGAGGAGCCAGGTAGGTGGCCAGGTTCTGAAGGAACCTGCCATAATAATTGATCAGGCCCAGCCACATGCGGAGCTCTTTGATGTTTTTAGGATCCGGAGCTTTCAGGATGACATCTACTTCTTCCTTGTGGGTGGTTCACGCCCTCGCTGCTGAATTTTTGATAAACCCAGTCACGTTTCCGCTCACTGAGAAGCTGCACTGGCGTTCACACGGAAACCCCGTCTCGCAATTTTGTCCACACCTGGCGGAGCGCAGCGTCATGCGTCTCCTGATCTTTACCGGCACATACGATGTCGTCTAAAAATACACCAATGCCGGGGATACCGGCCAACACAGACTCGAGCGTGCGCTGAAACAGTGACACAGCGCTGGCATAGCCCAAAACCCAGGCGACAGGGCCTTAGTAGACCTCTCGGGGTGTTCACAGTGAGGTACTCTCGCGAACGTTTGTCGAGAATCATCTGATTGTATGCACTTTTTAAATCGATTTTAGAGAAGACAGTACAACCAGCCATCTTAGAACACAGTTCTTCAATTCGAGGCAGAGGGTACTGCTCTACTTTAGCTGCCTTGTTGACTGTGAGTCGGTAATCACCACAAATACGCACAGACTTTCCCC
The DNA here is from genome assembly GCA_014673585.1 of Semibalanus balanoides. Lineage (NCBI taxonomy): Eukaryota > Metazoa > Arthropoda > Thecostraca > Balanomorpha > Balanidae > Semibalanus > Semibalanus balanoides. The sequence goes on along the minus strand of VOPJ01004313.1, from coordinate 3,036 downwards.
CATCTTTCGGAACGACTACCAAAGGAGCCGCCCACTTACTGTGTCGCACGGGTTCCCACAGGCCGTCCTTGATCCCCTTCTCCAGTTGGGCGTCGACCTTCTCCCGGTAGGTCGAGAGCACGTGCGTGGCTCTGAAGAAGCGGGCTGGGACGTGCGAAATCCACCTCTCGATGAGTGTGACCTGCCTGCCCGTTGTTGAGCAGCCGCAGAGGCTCCTCCCTCTGAGACGTCCTGGAAAACTCTTGAAGAATGTAAGCGCTTTGCACCCTGGCTCGCGAAACTGTGCCGACTCAGATGGCAGCCTCGAGCTCCAGCCGGATGCGATCCAGCCAGTGCGGCCGTATACACGGTTCCTGCCCGTCTGGCTCTCGACGACGAGCACGCGGCACCGCCTGGCACGCCTGTTTCTTCGTGGCTAGTGCGCGTGGAGCTGCCATCTTGTACCGAGCCTCTCCTGAGTTTCGCCCAGGCACGGACGAGATGGGGGGGTCAAATGGCCGTGATATAGGTCTTAAAGTTGTTCACGTGTCACACGAGCAGGGCTCCGCACGGGCCCACGTCTCGGGACCACAGTCTGCCTGAAACCGCAGCAGAACAGACCCGTCCAGGCCGTCGGCCCCGGTTCACCCTCCATCTTCGCAGGCTGACGTCTAGACGTGAGGTTCTTTGACGGCCTTTACCATTTCAGCACCGCAGGTTAAACAGTGATAACAACAGCACTGTTTAAAGCAACCGATTGCATCATCGCTGTGCTTCGCTGGTGTGAGCCATCAACCAGTGTCGCAGGCCCGCTCACCCAGGCGTATGTCAGTCCTCTTCCAGGCTAGCGCAGTTGTGTCTATCGATTCCAACACTGGCGCCACAGACGTACGCTGACTCTCGCACCCGTCTCGACCTATATAGCAACTGCTTGCTGCGGAAGGGACACGACTTCCTGACGATGCGCCGCAGCACACGCTGCAGGACCCTCAGTGGCGCGGCTCGACCGCCGCCGCCCTGCTGGCGCCGCCACCGTCCGGACACCAGGACTGCCGCCGCCGCGCCAGCATGACGTGTGGAATCACGTGATTCGCTCTCACGTGAACATCACGTTTGCTCTCCCGGCAACTGCGCTCCAGCTCCGCCGGCACTGGAAGCATCGTGACTTCGCTGCACTTCGCCAAGGTCCACTCCGCCCGACTTGAGCGTCAGACTCGGCTCACTCAGCAGTCGAGACTGCAGCTGTTCATGTCTTATGCCACAGACGAGACGATCCCGCAGCATTTCGTCGAGCAACTCTGGAGGAAACCGACATGGCTTCGCCAGTTTCCGAAGTCGCGCCAGAAAGATGCTCACTGGTTCCACCTCTCCGCGCACGCACGTGTGAAACCGGAATCGAGCAACAATCTCGGAACCTTCAGGCTCAAAATGCTGTTTGAGCACAGTCACCAGTTCTTCGTAGTGCACCATCCACGAGGCCGGATCTCGACGATGAGGTCTCTGTCTAATAAACCGACCTTTTGGCACCAATGGGCACACAAAAAACACAGCTCGCTTTTGTGCCATCTCTCAGCGTCACTGGACAGAAATACTGCTGCAGCCGCCTTTCAGTAATAACACCGAAAAAGTCCTCCACACGCTCCACCGTCAAAGTCCCGGCACTCTGCCAGGCCATTTCCAGTGAGGTCGTAGCGCCCTCAGTCGACCACTGTAATAGACTCGGTGTCTGCATTCCCAACGGTCTGTACTTCACGCGTGGCTGGACCGAGCCGCGGGCGGCGGTCACGCCACCCGTGTGACGTCAGGCCGGCCAGCGGGCGGCCCAGGCCGCCGCTGGGCCGGTACACAACAGATACAGTGTCACAGTGCAGTTGGCGGCGCGCAGATCTGCTTCACTGGGTTAGTCAGTGCTACAATTACCACAGTTATCTGAGATATTATCTATGATCAAAGTCCAAGTTTTGTTCAGTGACCCATACGTGGTCTTCTGAGGCCATCCGAGGTCAACAACACTTTTTCGCCAATAACTCTCGATATAATGAAGATAGAGAAGTGTAAATATCACCAATGTGTTTGTCTTGTCGAGAGTCTCGTCGAGACACGTCTCCTAATATGCAGCATAACCTACTTGGGTCTCTACTTGACCTTGACCTGTGGTATTTTTTTTACGTTGACCTAACATGGTGAAAAATATGACGTTTCAAAGCGACTTGACGATACAAACACGATGGCGTAAACAGCATTGCGTTCTTTTTTTTTAGGTAAAAAGTTATTAGCAAAAAACATCTTTGCTAAAAAACAGCATTTTTGACTTCAATGAACTCTAGTGTCTAAACTATTGACCTAAGGTCAAATTTGAGGACTTATATTTGTTGCAAATTTAAATGGCTGTCGACTGTTTTTTTTTCGTTTGTTTCTACCTAGCATAGTTCTCGAGATATATGGGATTTCTGGAGTGAAGTCCTAAAACTAGAAAATTTGGCATTCAATGACCTCTGATGTCCTGAATTTTGACCTGAGCGAAAACATCTGAAATAGTTTCAAAATGACTTGACGACGTTTCGAACAGTGTTTTGGTTTTGGTGTACGTTCGATAAAAGCCGAGTTAGTATTAGTAAAGCCGAGTTAGTAAAGCCGAGTATACCCCCCCCCCCAGTAGGGCGCGGAAAATCCTGAGGCCCAGTGGGACGCGGGTTGACGCCCTCGTAGAGCCGATATGCCTGGTTGCACGTACATTTGAATGTGATGTTTGAATTCTGCGGACAATTAGCTGTGAATACCTACAGAACCGACTCCACCGGACAAATTGATTGTTTTATAAGTCTGTTTTTTTTTTTCGGGAGCAGCGGCCCGAATAGGTCCAGAGAAGAGTTTGTACAGAACAAGTGCAAACTATTGCTGTTATTTTAGCAATTTTGCAATGTTGCACAGGCCGATTACGCGTTACAAAGACACAATAGCGGCTCTGTGGATTTATCGGGTCTCGTGCTCGTACTTCGTACATCTTACATGACGACCCAGAACGGGCATCTTTCTCGTGTGTTGTGCGAACTCACC
>VOPJ01004312.1:0-18683 GCA_014673585.1 Semibalanus balanoides | reverse complement strand
GGTGCCTGCCAGCGGTCACTGCAACTCAGACGGCCACGGTGCCTTCTCCTATGCCAGCCCGGTGCCTTCTCCTATGCCAGCCTGGTGCCTGCCAGCGGACCCGTCACGCCGTGTCGCCGCCTCTCCCTGTTGTCTCGCTGTCGGCGGCGCCGTGCAGCCGGTGACCAATGATTCCCTCCGCGACGTCTGCTCCGAGTGATGATCGGACCCACACCGGGCTGAGAGCGGCGGCATTGTGACCGGCCGGCCGGGCGGCCTGGTCGTGTGCTCACACCAGACACCGGCCGCCTGTAGAGGTGTCACAGATCGGCGCATCTCTGGCACGGAGCCGGCGCTGCTGCACTCTCGGCCCCGCGGCAGGAGTGGGCTAATGCCGCCCCTGTGACTGGTCACAGGGGACAGGTCACGAGGTGATGGAGGAGCGCTATGTGAGCCGCTGATGTGGCCTCAGGCAGCCGGTCGGGGTGACGGTGTCTGATGGTGGCTGCCGTCTCTCCGCCGAGCACCACTCGGAAATGCCGCCGCCGGCCGCGGCTGGCGGCTGTCAGCAGATTCAGCCGTGCCTCACCCGGCCACCTCTCGTAACTCGCCGGCCTGCATACCGCCGCCCCGCCGGCGCTGACATGTCCCATCCGGGCTGCGGAGGGTTCACAACCCGGACTGTGAGAGATCACACCCCGGATTGTGGAGGGTTCACATCCCGGACTGTGAGGAGTTCACACCCCGGACTGTGGGAGATCACACCCCGCACTGTGGGGAACTCACACCCCGGACTATGGGGAGTTAATACCCCGAACTGTGGGAGCTCACACCCTGTACTGTGGGGAGCTCACACCCCGGACTGTGGGGAGTTCACACCCCGTACTGTGATGAGTTTACACCCCGGATTGTGGGGGAGTTAGCACCCCAGACTGTGGGGAGTTCACACCCCGGACTGTGGAGAGTTAATACCCCGGATTATGGGGAGTTCACACCCCGGACTGTGAGGAGTTTACACCCCGGATTGTGGGGGAGTTAACACCCTAGACTGTGGGGGAGTTCACACCCCGCACCGTGGGGCGCTCACACCACAGAATACAGAAAGCGGCACGATCATCGCTGCACAGTGAGGACTGTGGTCTTGCTGTTTGGCGAGCCATAAACTAGATTGTAACGGCGCTCTAAAGCCCCGATCATCATCATCTGTGTGGCGAGCGAGGGAAGTCGCGGCGGAGGCAGCAGTGGCGGCGGTGGTCAGTGGATATTGGATAATCTGCTACCGGCTTCTGTTCGGTGCCGGCTCTAACTTGACTCTTGCTGACGTCATTGGGAGCGGCGCGGCGCCGGACTGCCGTGTGAAAAGGTCATCGGAGAGCGGCTCTCTCAGCCGACCGCCGTGGGTGGTGCCGACAGGTGGGCTGTGCAGTGTGCAATAGAGGTGGCAGTGGGCGGCGGCTGGGGCCGGGCCAACCGTCACCTCATGATACTCCACGCCGGCGGGGGAGGCCACGGGGGAGGGTTGGGAGCCACGGGGAGTGCGGCTCGCCGGCGGCGGGTTCGCGTCCGGTTCGTCATCGCTCGTTTGTGTTGGTGTCGCCAGCACGGCTGTCAGCGACTTGCGACGCTGCTGCCGCCGGCGACTGACTGGCTCCTGTCTGAGCGAGGTCGACACGCCGACTGGCGACGGCACGAAGCAGCCGATTAGCGTGAATGCTGGGGAGATTTCCGGCTGATAGCCGTCGGCCACATGTTGACGGCTGGTGCGCCATTGTGTCGGGAGCTGCGTGGTAACCCGCTGTACGATCGGACCCGGCCGGTAATAGGTCCAATAATCCATACATCCGGTATTGTCGGCCGGAGGAGTGGGATTTCAAGTACGTACCAATATAGTCGATGGACGCCGATGGCCGGCAATGGATATCACATGCTGGCTATATTGAACTGCTGAAGCAGCCCCGTCGCGCAGGAGAACCGCCCGTTCTGGTCGGCCGGCCGTCTGAAGGCGATCTATTCCGCGTTCAGAAGGCGCGATATATTCCGGCCTCAGAGCCGTAGTTCGGAGAAGCCGAGCCGTCGCGCTGCTCCGCCGGGTTGACAAGTTAGCCGACGCCGAGAGCTTCCGCCTCGGGCCGCGAGAGAGCTGTGACAGCTCTCCCTGTCGTGCTGTCGCAGACGACATTGATCCCGGCGATGTGCCGCCGGGCCCCTGTAACGGCCATGTCTGTCCCAGTGTGGCAGTGTCGCCTGAGAGGAGACGGCTCTCCGCTCCATCGTGATGCTCGTCTGGGAGCTAACTCTCCGCTCCATCGTGATGCTCCGCTGGGAGCTAACTCTCCGCTCCATCGTGATGATCGGCTGGGAGCTAACTCTCCGCTCCATCGTGATGCTCGTCTGGGAGTTGACTCTCCGCTCCATTGTAATACGTATGGAGTAAGTCTACTGGGATACGGACTTCGGAGCCACACTCAGACTCGGATCTTTATTGAGGTGAACAACAGGTCTGTGGACCGGCTTTTACTACTGTTCGTCAGATGTTTACAAAGAAGGGTCAAGTGGAAACGTAACGCACACTTCTACACAGGTCGAAGTGATAAACATCACGTGCCTGAGATGTGACGAATGACGGCCTGACGCTTCGGTCTGGACCGACAGGTGTCACCTTAGGTGGGGAGAATAGCGCGGGGAAGCTCCAGCAGTGTCTTGGCGCTAGCGAATTATTTCTATATCTATCTCTTACAGCTGCAGCGTCTCTTCCCTCTAAGCGTCTCTTTCCCCTCTCAGTTTGGCAACGCTACATGTTGTGTCGGGCATACCAAGGAAGGGCAGATCGTATAAATGCGCTGGGGGCGGGCCAAAGTTGACGGACTGCTGATTGCGGCCAGCACAGCGGACGAGCGCTGCGACTCGTCCTGCGCTGTTTGACATCGAAGCCACTTCATGTGAATGATTTAATAAGATATATATGAGGCTTCTTACCGTCCCTTGTATTGTAGCAAAGGAAAGGAATCAGTTGTCATCCCGGCCAGCTGGCATTTGTATTGTTTTGCCGAGTTTTCTCATGACTTATCAAGGCGAAGATATTCTCCTAGGAGTATCGTTTTTCACATGGGATTGGTACATATCTCTCTTTGAGTAGGTACCATACGCTTCGTGTTTGGGCTTGCGTAGTTACTGAGTTAATATGGGATAAACCACATGCTGTCAGCCACAAGCATGTGGGGATAAACCACATGCTTCTATCAACCACAACATGCCACAGCGAGGCCCATCGTTTCGTTTCATCTTTGTGTTCTGATTGTTTCGTGTTTATATACTGTACTGTTGATGAGATGAACACGTTACAGTTAGTTTGTTGGTCGCCCGACCGGTGACCGAGGCATTGCTAAATATGTCCGGTCGGGCGCCATTTTGGTGGCATTTGACCTTACGGCTATTGACCGAGACCCTTGCTATTTCATTTAAACGGGAATTGCGCTAGAAATTAATATGAATCTTCAACTACGAAGGAGACTCTAAAGTTCTAAACGCATAAGTTGGCTTAATTGGAATCAGGAAGCGAAACTTCCGTCATTTGAAACCAAAGTCTGTTTTACAAAGTTGTCTGCGGAGTTCTATTGGCAATATAGACAGCTATCGAGCATTTAGTCATTTCACTGTTGTATACCTTTTATACATTGCATGATGAAAGCATATACTGGAGGTGTTACGTCTTTCATGGTATTAAGCAACTAAGCATGATAAAAACAACACAGTGAAACTAAATATTATAAAGAACGACACTAGGAAACTTAACACTTAACTTAACATTGTTTTTATCTGTGCACTAACTTTATTTATGTCTTAAGCCGGCCGCACACTGCGCCATTCGGCCGCGATATCGCCGCGATTCTTTCGCGGACACATCCCAGGGATTGGACTACTCCCAAAAAATTGTCATCTGGGTGTCGTACTGTAATTCCCAACTTAGTTAATGGCATTAGGAAACACGATTTATTTGGCCGTGCTTGTGTTTTGCCGTGTCGCTGGCGGAGTCGCGGCGATATCGCAGCCGAATGGCGCAGTGTGCGGCCGGCTTTAATCGCGTGAACCCTGACACGTGGGCGTTTACAAATTGAAAATTTCCAGACTTCGGTTGGTCACCCTAAATGTACTGTCTTAGTTGTTCGAGTTAAGTTACTGTTTAAGGACAACGGGCAGCCCGGCTGTTACCGAGTTGGTGCGCTAAGAGCCTCGACTCTGCCGACCATGTCTTCACCATGTTAGACAACGTCTTCACACGCCAGTGCTGGCTATCATGATGATTGGGTCTTATGACGCGGTGCTCTTGCGTTTAACTTAGGATCACGCCTGGCGTCTGAGGACCGGAACTCCATGAAGCGCGTACTCCTAACCATCGTTTGCCTGGTGCTTACGGCTGCTGCCGGCGATACGAATGGAGTTTGGACGTTGACTGCCCGCCGTGGAGCACTGCTGAGGCGATGTTTATTCCCTGCCGACCTGTCGGGCGGACAGGAGCAATCGAGCGCGCCAGCACGGGTGACGATCGTTTCCAGGTGCTCAAACTGGCGACTGGATGACAAATTATCTCAAAGGTTGTTTAGTCAGACAGCTGACGAATAACTGAAAACTGCGATCTGTTGCTTTTGAGATAAAGTGCAAGTATGCCTTACAAGCATTGCAGTATTAAAATGATATAGAAGTTACTTGTATTGCAGAGTTGAAAAGCGGTGAGCCATGCACCTTGTCGACGTCCTCCCCTCCAGTCCCATCCTATGCACTTTAAAGTTGCAGTCGCTTACCATACCACTTCAGCGTCAGTCAAACGGCCAGACGTCGCGTGTTACGGTTTTGTTTACCCTTGTCCGGCTCGGCGGCGTCCTATTGTATTCCCAGTCCGGCTTGGTTGCCCTTCATTGTACTGCAAGCCCGGCTTGGCTGCCCTTTATTGTACTGCAAGCTCGGCTCGGCAGTGAAGCCATTGACACCGTCTGGTATTGTTGGCTACGTTTGCTCGGCTTTGTCCCCGTGTGGCCAGTATCACCACGGTGCCGGGCCGCCCAGAGAGCTGTAGCTATTGCGGCCAGTGTGACAGTGTGACCCCTCTGCCCCCTGCCGCCCCCTGCCGACCCCTGCTGCCCCCTGCCGCCCCCTGCCGCCCCCTGCCGCCCCCTGCTGACCACTGCCGACCACTGCCGTTCCTCCGCCGTCGCCGCCGTTACCGGTCGAGACTGCCGCCGCGGACGCGGCCAGGTATGCGGCAATCGATAGAGTTGCGGTCGCTCAGGCATTTATCGCCCGCTGAAGGCTGCCGAAGCTCATGGACGGTGCCGCCGAGGCTGTCGAAACTTGGGGACGTTGTAGCTAAGTGCAGATGAAGCTCGGGGACGTGACTGCTGAAGGCTGTCGAAGCTCGGGGACTTGACTGCTGAAGGCTGTCGAAGCTCGGGGACGTGACTGCTGAAGGCTGTCGAAGCTCGGGGACGTGACGTGCTGAGGCTGTCTTCAAGCTTCGGGACGTGACTCGCTGAATGCCATTCGAAACTCGGGGAGTGAACCGCTAAGTGTCTATAGCTCGGGACGTTAGCTGCCTGAGGCTGTCGAAGCTAGGGGAACGTGTACTGTTTGAAGCGCTGTTCGAAGCTCGGGACTTGACTGCTGAAGGCTGCCGAAGCTCGGGGACGTGACTGCTGAAGGCTGCCGAAGCTCGGGGACGTGACTGCTGAAGGCATTCGAAACTCGGGGACGTGACTGCTGAAGGCTGTCGAAGCTCGGAGACGTGACTGCTGAAGGCTGTCGAAGCTCCCACAAGTTGACCGGGCCGTCGGTGGACGTTGGTGCGGCGACTGCTGAATGCTGATCTTCGCGGCCCGTTAGGTCCGATCGATGGCACGCTCATGTGTTCTGAAGAGCAGTGCTCGACTGAACTTGCCACCAGTCGTAGACTTGCCATCAGTCACAGGGCAAGTTCTTTATCTACTGTTAGCGTGTCTGGTATGGATAGAAAGTACACAGTGCGGTTTGCTTTCTGAACTTTGGTTACTCATGCTTCGATCAACCGGAACAAATCGAGTTCCGCGACATAAGCGGCTGCGAACTTAGCTAGCCGTCTTACAGTTATTTTGTCTAAAAATGTGAACATATAGGTATGTACAGTTGCCGGCAGAAGTATCGCTACCCCCTGGCTGGCGCCTGACGAACACTGGAGCGGTAGGCTGGCGCGTCACACCTCGGGTCGCCAGCCAGTCCATTCTGACGCACAGTGACCGGCGATTTACTTATGAGCGTATTATATATGAAAAACCGCACACCATGCTGACGTAGGTATATAACTGACGTGGGCCGACCGCCGAGGTCAACCATGGCTCGGTGGAGGGAGGAGCGGGCGAGCTCAGAGTGGTGTTGTGTGTAGGCATCCAGAAACAGGCATTACCGCAGCACAATAGTTAAAACAACGTTTCAAAAGACGGAGCCACAATAGTTTGGTTTGATAATACTGCAGTAGCGGAACACATGAAGAGAGAGAGAGAACGAGAGAGAAGAAGAGAGAGAGAGAGAGAGAGAGAGAGAGAGAGAGAGAAGAGAGCGAGAGCGAGAGCGGAGCGAGAGCGAGAGCGAGAGCGATGAGCGAGAGCGAGAGGTAGAAGCGAGAGCAGAGCGAGAGCGGAGAGCGAGAAGCGAGAGGAGAGGAAGCGAGCAAGGAGAGCGAGAGCGAGAGCGAATGCGAGAGCGAAGCGAGGAGCGAGAGCGAGAGCGTCGAGCGAGAGCGAAGAGCGAGAGCGGAGAGCGAGAGCGAGAGCGAAGAGCGAGAGCGAAGCGAGAGCGAGAGCGCAGAGGCGGAGCGAGAGCGAAGAGCGAGAGCGAGAGCGAGAGCGAGAGCGAGAGCCGAGAGCGAGAGCGAGAGCGAGAGCTGAGGCGAGAGCGGAGAGCGCAGAGCGACTGAGGAGAGGCGAGAGCGGAGCGAGAGCGAGAGCGAGAGCGAGAGCAGGAGCGAGAGCGGAGCCGGAGAGCAAGAGCCATTTATATTATGTAAATAAATTTTAAGTTTATGTTTAAGTTTATTTAATGACAATGAGCAACAGGCATTCACCCAATTACAGCTCAGTCGAGTAATTAAACATGCGACGGACACGACAGCAATGCACATTCACACGCACACCGTTGGTTAGACAAATATGTAACACAAAAATATGATACTAAAAATTGACAAAAGTTCATGAGCAGTAAAGATTAATAGTAAAAATAAATATAGTGACAATAATTCACAGATATGCTGTGAGGCTAAAAAGACAAAAACGCTTGTAAAATAAGACATGCGATCGGTAAACGAGACAATCCCATATGAATAAAAACATAAATAAAAGTAATAAAACTCGCAAGCTCGGTTCCTTCATCGCACACGCACACGCGCACACATAAACCTAAATCACATCAGCAGTGCTGTACAGCCTACACCGCCAGACTTTTTACATACGACTTCACCTGCATTCTAAAAGCCCCTAAGGTATTATTGAAAAGGTCCGATGCAGGGCAGGTAGACAGGAATAGGTTGGTGTTGCGAGACGCCCGTTTAACAGTTTCTACTCTACCGAATGGGACGTGCATGATTGTGTGCGACGCTGCGCGGGTATGCCGTGGTGATATTTGCAAAGAGAAGCTTTGAAGAAGGAAAGAAGACTCGATCCATCCAAATATTTTTTTTTGTACAAATAGTATGTTATACTGTACTCTTCTCTGAGCAAGCGAGACGATATTAAAATACTTCAAAAGATCTGAATATGAGAGTGAGTGTGAATGGTGAGAGGCATGGACATGTGACTCAAACCAGATTAAAAACTTGTGTTGGACGCGGTCCAACCGATCGAGATGTGTTGCTGCTGCGCCTCCCCATATCACAACATCCAGTGACTGCGAGTATCGACGCCGTACGTTGCCCGTAATATGCGAAACTATGGGGCTCGCGTTGTCAACGCCGAACCGGCGCGGAAGCTACACGATCCAGTCTTAGAAGTAGTGTATATATATATATCAGGTCCTACTGACTTTGACTATGGAGAGGAGTGAGACTAGAGATGTCGCTAAATTGATTTAAATGTGCTGACAATGATACCTCCAATAACGGATTGAAGAAACTGTCCCAAGGGTGTTCGTTAATTTTGTAAGTCACTGAATGGAGATCGTTTTAAAGTCATAGTGAATGATTTACATTTTGTCGGATTTAGATTAATTTCCAGTCTGCAGACCAACTGGCAAAGACGTCCAGATCTCTGCAGCAAAAGTGAATCGTTCGTGTTTGAAATGTTTTGTGATATATATTTAATCATCATGCGCAATAAGCAAACATTGGCGTGATTTTGTTCAGGCAAAGCCGTTAACATACAAGCGAAAAGTAATGGCGATAAGACCTGCTTCCTCAGTGTTCGGAGACCACGTTTGTCCAGTCGGAGCTTTTCCATTAAAACAACTCGTTGTTTGCGGTTTTTGTAAATAGGTCGAGAGCCCTTTAAAAACGGTGCCTGAATAGTGATATGAGTGGCGCAGTTGTGAAGTACAATGAATGGTTTACGCTTGAAAGGCTGCTGAATATCCCGTGTATATTACATCTTGGCCTTGTGTGATAGGACTCCAACTGTTTTAAAAGACTGCTATTTGTTTCCCCCATGAGCGGTGCGGTAGGAACCGTGTTGTGCATTGTGTCAAGGAGGTTTAACGTGATTTGAGAAAGTTTTTGTACCACTACCTTTGTCCAAGGATTTCCCTAGCAGTGGCAGGAGGGACACATGCTCGGTAGTTCAGAGGTGACCTTTGGACCCTTTCTAAAAAATTAAGGCCACTATGTTTGGCTTCGGCCCATCTACCTCGGGAAATACCCTGCTGAACAGACAGCTTGAAAAGATTACAAGGGGGGTCACCCCCCTGGTCAAGCACTCCTGATTATTCGGCACGATGTTTATCGGACCCACGCCTTAATGGACCCGTAAGCTGCCAAGGCGATCTGAGAGGCGGCACCGGGAGACGGAGAGTTTGGTCACGGATGGGAAGATGTAAGTAGGAGCGTCGGGTACACTTCAGCATCTAGGACACGAGAAACTTGTCTCAAAAGTGTCCTATTCAACAAATTTTGCCACGCTCAATATCGCCACCACTTCACGAATTCACCGTTAAGGAATCGAAAAGATTCGCTTGAACCCCTAACGCACTTTAAAAGACTCAGAAACGTTTTGGGTTGCTCTTAAAATTCACCATCTCTTGTATGTACTCCGTAATTTAGCAATACAACACACTTGAAAAGCTCCTTTTTTCCTCAAGTCACTAACTGTCCCTCAGGAGCTTTTGTTACGCCTTCGTTCTATTTGAAACGCAGCCTTCTTTAAAGTATAATAGTAGTAAGTTAATTAAGTAAGTGAAGTCGAATTATAATATTATTATATATATATATATATATATATATATATATATATTATGATATATATATATATATATATATATAAAGGTAATATAAAGTATCTATATATTTATGAATAAATATTAATTTATGATTATGATAGATAATAAATATATATATATAGTGAGATATATTTATATATTATATATATATATATATTAGATATAATATATTTATAATATATATATATATATAATATCATAATAATAAAAATATATATTTATTTATTTATTTAAATAAACATATTACATATATATATATATATATATTTATATAATATTAAACATATCTAATATATATATATTGCCAAATCATATATAGTATAGTCGCTCTCTCTGCTCGCTCTCTCAGCCTCTGCTCTCCTCGCTCTCGCTCTCCTGTTGCTTTTTAACTTGTGCTGTGTAAGCCTGTATTCGGATCAACCTTACACACAGCAACTCGAGCTCGCCCCTCCCTCCCTCCCACAGACCATAGTGGGGACCTCCGGCGGTCCGGCCCGTCATATATATATATATATTTACGTCATGATGGTCGTGCGTTTTTCATAAATATAGTACGCTTCATAAACCATAACGTCGCGTGTCACTGTGCGGTCAGAAGGACGGCTGAGCGCCCCCGAGGTGTGAACGCGGCACAGCCTACCGCTCCAGTGTTCGTCAGGCGCCAGCCAGGGGGTAGCGATACTTCTGCCGGCAACTGTACCTATTAATAACACTTAAACTAGAAGATAGTAGACAGTTTGGGATGTTAGCCCATTTACAAAACATGGTTTAAAAATCAATATTGATTAGGTTAAGCGAGATGCTCATCAGCCAACTTTGTGATTGAACTTGTAAGCTATAAACCGGGTACATTTCGAGCCTGGTGCGATATCTTTGTCTGTAACTTAGGCAGCCTGCATCGTGCATTTGCTTGAAGCTGCACGCGAGCTTGTGTTCGAATGTGATTCGGCCGAGGTTCCACTATGTGTGGCTGATCCCTTGTATTTCTTGCCTGTAAGCTGGGAGGTCGTTGTGTACCGCAGGCCCCTTGGCACTCCGGGACCCCCTCTGTCGTGCGGACCATCTAGACACGGGATCCTGCCGTACCGCTACCGTCGTGTCGCTCCCTCGACACAGCGGTGCTTCCCGGCGAGTATGGCGCTGCGACCAGCTAGCTCAGCTGTGGCTCAATAGCTGATAGTCATCGGTCGACGCCACCTAGGCCATAATTAGACCGTATTTCTGGTCACAGCGATCAGTCTGGAGCCTAACTAGCGTATACAGCGCTAATGATGGCCGGGTGCGCGGCGCAGGCGGAGCCCCAGACGCGTTATTGGCAGATTGGCGTCGGTCGGCAGACGGTGATTCAGTTGTTCGTCTTGGTATATCCCCGATGAGTTGTTCTCCGAGCTGTGGCGAACGCATCTCGCTACATCCAGCTCGGCTTCTGCGTCATTGTCCTACAGCTGCCGTACCGTCTTTGTTGTGTGCTCTCTCTCGTCGCATGCATTATAGTTTGGCTGTGCATTGCTGTCTGAATGTGCTTTACCCTTAATCAACCCATCAATTAATCAATATATACGATCGCTTATCTCCACTAGCCCATCGGCTTCCCGCTGCTGACGCCGCCATATTGCGAGCACTCAACTGCGAGACACGTTTCGGCTCTCCATTTTTGTCGGGCTCTCAACCTCCGCTTCCTGCGGCGCGATTATGCAGCTCCTCGGCGAAATTCGTCGCCACTGTAATTAAGATTGGACGCGGATGTGAAGCCTGGACCGGTGGAGTTGCGCGGCGCTTGGGGCGGCGATGCGGTGAGGTGTGGTGCGTGACGGAACGGTGCGCGAATTGTCACTCCCCGGGTACGGCTGCTATCGTGATCTCACTTCGCGGCGACACTCGTCTGTCGGACAAGTCAAGGTCCGTGTTGGACAAGTCCGTGTTGGACAAGTTCGTGTTGGCTGCAGGATCTGATAGCCGCTGAGTACGCAGTGCGCAGTGAGTAGCTCTGCCGATTCACGCTACATACCATGTTGCCCGCGTCATGCGCGTTACCCGCGTTCGTGCTAGCCGTGCCGTTTGCGTGCTCGTCTGGCACTGCTGCTCGGCCGCTGCTCGCGTGCCGTCGGCGTCCGGCCGGCGCCAGTGTTGACATGTGTCGACACTGACACTGACACTGACACACATGCGCGCACTCGGCTGCTCGCCATCAGCCTTTGGTGACTGTGATTGCATGGCGAGCCGGTTCTCAGAACGGAGCCGCGGCACTGGACGCGGCGGTTTGGCTCAGACTCGCGGCATCGGCGTCCACCACGCGTCCAATCGGCATCCACTCGTGGTCCACTCGTGGTTGTTTTGCCGGACGGAATCGAGCGCGAAAGCCGCGCGCGCACGAGTCGGGGTGTCTAGGGAGTGTTTGAGATGTCGTTTGCTGTCGCTCCCCGAGGAGCCGCCTCACCGTCAGATGTGTTTGGTCCGGTCTGGCTAAGCTGAGCAAACTCTGGTCCTAACCAGAGCGGTGGCTGCGAGCGGCTGCCGAGTGATGCCGAGTGCCGCCGGGCGCCGCAGGGCCGGAGGACGGCGGTGGGGGTGTACCGCATAGCGCCGCGCTATCGACCTGTGATCGCCGCCGCCGCCGCCGTGTCTTCACGTTGGGGTTCGAGCGCATCCTCGCCAATGCCGTACCTCCCGTCACCAACCCCGACCACGACAACGACCAATACCCCGACCCCGCCTCCCGCCCCGTCCCCGTCACCGCCGCCGGCGCCGCTGCCGCCGCCGGCGGCGGGGCGCCGTCACCGGAAGGTCGGGGGTCACCGCGCGCGCCGCCGCCTGCCGCTCTGTTGCCGGGAGGGTGCTCCTCGGCTGACCAGTGCCTGACGGCGGCCACAGGGTGACGGGTGCTGCTGCTGACTGTCGGTGTCTGCCCGTGCTGCTGGCCGCTGCACGCGGTGTCGCTGGTCGCCTGGGTGGATGCACTGCACCGGAATGATTGTGTCGAAGGCATGCTCTGTGGCCGCTGCGCCGCCGTTTAGTGTTGTCTGTCGCCCGCCCGCGGCTGGAGAGTGACGGCCGAGTGCTGTCGCCGCCGCCAGCTCAGCCAGCTCGTGCCAGCTCGTGCCAGCTCAGCCAGCTGAGCGTTGCCGGAGGCGTGGCGGTGCCGCCCTCACCTCATCCCCGCTCCTGACCGCCCCCGCCGCCCTGCAGCTGGGTCACCGGCTGCATGTTTACCACTCACGTCAACTGTTGACCGGGCCCGGAGTGCCGCGCTGTTTACCGCCCGCCGTGGCGCCATCTCTGATGGCCGGCGCGAAGCTCGGTTTGCGGCGGCCGCCGCTGCGCACAGCCCGGTGACTCGGTGCGTTCTGCTGTTGCAGGTGGGCTTGTGTGCGGTGCCGGCGGCGCGCGCTGACTCTGTTGTTGTACCGCAGCCGGCGCGCTGGGCGTCATGGACGCGCAGTCGCGGCGCAGCAGGCCGCCCAAGATCGGCCAGCTGCCCAAGTCGGCCACCATCGATGACGACCGGACGGGGGCGCTGCGGTCGCGCGGCCGCCAGCTCTCCAGCGCGGCCTCCGCCGGCGGCCACGTGACAGTGCAGGTGCAGAAGTCGCGTCAGCGCGTGCTGGTGCAGCCCCGCGAGCGCCGCACACCGTCACCGGCGGCGCGCGCGCTGCTCTCGGTAGTGGCGGAGACGGAGGCGCTCAGTCTGGACGAGGTGCGCAGTGCGCCTGTGTCGCCCGGCAGTGGCAGCGCGGACGCGCCTCCGCCGGGCGCCGCGTCCGCCGGCCAGCCCCGCCAGCATCCGTGGCAGCACCAGCAGCCGCTGCTGGCGACGCGCAGCGCTGGTGGGCTCAGTGACCGGCCTATCTACCCCAACATCCCGTTCTCTCCCTACGGCTCTCCGTGCTGTTCACCGCGCTTCAAGAAGCGGCCGCTGCGCGAGGTGCACCGCGTCGTCAGTGTCGAGCACAACGGCGACTACGTGCAGCTGAACCAGTACAAGCTGCACGAGGCCATCGGCCAGGGGTCCTACGGCATCGTCAAGCTGGCCTACAACGAGGACAACGCCACCACCTACGCCATGAAGATCCTCAACAAGAAGAAGATCATGCGGAAGGGAGGTATGTTCGTGCGCGGCCGTCTGGCGCCCCACAGGAAGAACTCTGGCGGCAGTCCGCTCGCCAGTCCGCTGGACCGGGTCTACCGCGAGATCGCCATCCTGAAGAAGCTGGACCACCCGAACGTGGTGAAGCTGGTCGAGGTGCTGGACGATCCGGTGGAGGACAACCTGTACCTGGTGTTCGAGCTGTTGGAGAAGGGCGACGTGATCTCGATCCCGACCGATACCCCTCTGACAGAGCAGCAGGCCTGGTGCTACTTCAGGGACGTCCTCATGGGCATCGAGTACCTGCACTACCAGAAGATCATCCACCGCGACATCAAGCCGTCCAACCTGCTGCTCGGCGATGACGGACATGTGCAGATCGCCGACTTTGGCGTGTGCAACGAGTTCACCGGGCCGGACGCGTTCCTGACGGGCACGTCCGGCACGCCCGCCTTCCTGCCGCCAGAGGCGCTGAAGGCACAGCGCGACCGCTACAGCGGCCGTGCCGCCGACGTCTGGGCCATGGGCATCACCCTGTTCTCGTTCGTCTACGGTCGGCTGCCGTTCCACGAGGAGAACATCCTCGGCCTGTACTCGAAGATCCAGAGCCAGGAGGTGCAGTTTCCCGACACGCCGCTGGTGTCGGCCGAGCTGCAGGACCTGATCCGCAGGATGCTGGCCAAGGATCCAGGGCAGCGCTTCACGGTGGCCCAGATCAAGGAGCACGTCTGGGTGTCGGGTCCGGCGCCGCTGCCGTCCGAGGCCGAGAACTGTCGCGGCGCCGCGCTCGAGGTCACAGATGACGAGGTGGAGCACTGCGTGCGGCATCTGCCCAGCCTCAACACCATCATCCTCGTGCGCGCCATGGTCAAGCAAAAGAGCTTCGTGCACCCGTTCCGCGGCGGCGGCGGCGTCGGCGGTAGCGGCGACAGCAGCGGTGACAGTGATGGCGGCGCCGCGAGCGACGAGCAGCACCGCGGCGCGTACCAGCGCGGCGGACGCAGTAACTCGGCGCCGTCCGCGTACGAGCTCTATCTGGAGCGCAAACGCTCGGTGGACATATCGCTGCCGCCTGTGAGCGAAGTGGACGCGGACGCGTAGCCGGCCCGCCGGTGCCGCCGCCGCTGCGCCCGCACTCCCTGTCGCAACCACGCACACACCCGCGTACATTCGGATGCCTTGTCAGCGTGAGCGTGAGATCTGGTGTGCCTTCCCGACGGGTGGCGCCTTCTGTGAGCGCCGCGCGCGCCCGTGACCCCCCTGTCGCCGTGACTCGCTCTGCACACGTCCGCTGTTTGCCTGCAGCTCGCCCACCGCGGCCCGGCGGAGCGGCGTCCCGCAGCTGTGCGCTCCCCTCCAAGTGCCCTACACCATGCCTCTTTCCGTGATGTGACCGTCCGCGGACAGATAATCAGCGTGTGTTTGGCCGGCGCGGGCGCAGCCGCTCGGAGCCCCCTGGCTGATTATATCCCGTGGTGGGGACCTAACGCGAGGGCCTCCCTGGCTAAACTGAGTGGGTTTTGTTGGCGACTGCGCCCTCACTGCGATGACACCGACGCCAGCTCCTGCCGGACTCCGGAGGGCGTCCGTACTGCCTGCGTCGCCAGCATTATGCGTCCAGCGCCACCTAACGCTGTCATACAGTGCCCTGTCCGGCTGCGGTCGATCGCCGGTGGCGTCACCTCTGGTCCCGCCTCCGCCTCGGTCCGGCTCTTAATACCTAGAGCGCCGCACCTGCCGCCGTACACCCGTGGCGAGTGGCGACGGCAGGTGGCGCTACGGTCGGCCGCCGGCCGGCTGTCGGTCTGCCGTCTCCCGGGGCGGACTGGACGCGGACGGGGCGCGCGCGGCCGGCGGCACCACGGCGCTTCTGTTGATACTGCACCGTGTTAAGACGCGCCCGGTCTGTGTATTTGGCTAGTCTCGGTCCCGGCCGGCACGCAGCGCTCTGTCCCGCCGGCCGGCGAGTTAACGGCGCCCCCCGCGGCTCGCTGTTTGCCACTGGGCCGCCCGCGTCAGAGACACGCCGGGTGTGAGGGGGGAGCGGTGGGAGTATTTCGGTCCCCGACGCGCACGGTCTGTTTGGACTTTGGAGTGGCGAGAAGCTGCAGCCCGGTGTGGCATCGTGGTCGATGCTGGTGAATCGGCGCTGGCAAGGTGCCGCTCGTGAACACGCACAGTACATATGGGCACACGAGGAAACCTATTCCCCTGAATTGTTCTGGTGGGCAGCGTAAGTGTCCTATTTTCGGCCAGCTTGGACCTCTGAGTTGCGTTGTGCCGTGATCAGGGACTTAATTTTGACCCTGGCGGTCAGGATATGGGTGTGGTGTTGGGTCAGGACCTGACCCATCACTACACCGACCCGCCTGATATGACGTCAGGCGATTCGCGACCCATACCTGGCCTGTTCCGTCTGTCGGGCCGCCGAAAACCGTCACGGGTGGGCTCCTCGTTTCCTTTCAGCCGCGATCCGCGTCAGTGTGCGGACCCCGAGGCAGTCGGCAGTCCGCGAGAGATAAATGTGTCGAATCTGACTGACCTTGTGATGAAAGTAGACGCCACATGCATCGCTGGCGTGTGTGATCTTTGAGATTGGCGGCGTCCTCGGATCGTGCGGTGTGCGCGTGCGATGTGCGGTGTGTGCGCTGCACCATTCCAGTTTATCTCGATGTGATTGTGCCTAGTCGGATCGTTGTCTCGATTCCCAACGGTGGCCGAGTTTCTGTCGGTACTCTCAGAACATTCCATTGGCACGCTCCTCCGCGGGCTTTTCGTCCCGTCTCGCTCGCTTCAGTCCGCCGCGCTCATTATGTGACAGGGTGTCCGCATGCTTCCCTCCTCCTCATCTTACCTCACTTCATCTGTTATATTTCTCGATTTTCCTCATTTTTTTCCCGTTCTTTGTATATATTATCCTATTTTCGCTGTCACTCGACTCAGTCTCTTATTTACATTTTTCATCTGCCTTTCGCGTCTTCCTCGCTATTCTCAGATCCCTTCCTCACACTTCCTACCATCTTGTTTATCCAGGATGTCCCTCTATGCCCCATCACATCTGACTTACGGACTTTTTCACCCGGGGTGTTTCCGCTCCGGATTATCTCTTTGGATTATCTCTTTGGATTATCTCTTCTGGATTATCTCTTCTGGATTATCTCTCGCTGCTCTTTCCTTGATCTTCGTTTTTACTCACATACTTTTAAGGAGGGATGGCAGACCTGGTTGCTGTATTACTTTTCTATCTATCGCCGTGGTCTCTCATTTCCCAACCCTTTGTATCCACATACCCGATGCCATGCGCTAGACTTCTATGGGCCGAGTGATACCGCTGCTGGATATACCTGCCGGCCTTTTGCCAGTCAGTTGTACTGATGGGATCGACACAGTTCTGTGACTGGCGGAGAGGGTTGTTGGGACTCGTTTCTCTGTCGGCGGACGGTTCATGTCCACCAGGCCAGTCACTGCACCTCGCACCCGACCTTCAGCTGAAGTGCGAGTCGGCCGCGCTGTGGCGTTGAGACATTCCGTTGGGGGGGGGGGGGAGTCGGCGCTCTGTTGGTTTGCCCCAATTCCCCCATAACGGGCGATAAAGCTTAAATTCAGGGGAGGAGCGTTTTGCCTCTCTCGCCCGACCGCCGGTCCTGTGTTCTACTGAACGAGGCGGCTTTGCTGATCTGCTGTGGTCCGGCTGGTCTGCTGTGGTCCGGCTGGGTATGCTGTGATCTGTTGTGGTCCGACTGGTCTGCTGTGGTCCGGATGGTCTGCTGTGGTCTTCTGTGGTCCGGCTGGTCTGCCGTGGTCCGGCTGGTCTTCTGTGGTCCGGCTGGTCTGCTGTAGTCCGGCTGATCTGCTGTGGTCCGGCTGGTCTGCCGTGGTCCGGCTGGTCTGCTGTGGTCCGGCTGTGGTCCGGCTGTGGTCCGGCTGGTCTCTGTGGTTCCGGCTGGGTCTGCCGTGGTCGGTGATCTTTCATGGTGCTGTTGGTCCTGTATGGTCCTGCTGTCCCCGTGTTGGCCCCGCTGTGCCCCGCTGTGGCCCCGCATTGTGCCCCGCTGTGCCCCCTCTCTCATCAGCCCGTCCGTCACTGTCGGCACTGTTACTGGCCGTCACTGTCGGCACTGTTGGAGCTAACCAGTATATACACATTGCCGTGTGCGTCTCGTTGTTCGTCTCATTGTCGATACTTGCATCATTGCGCACACGCCGGGCCATTGTCTTTATACCTTGTTGATGTACATGTTAGTTACCCTTTACGCATATTGCTATTCAAGCAACGTTTTGAAATAAATACTTACATGACCTAGCCTGTTTATTGGACTTCTGAGGGAGTTTGAAGTGTTAATTTCGTCGGGAAAGCTGTAATATTCGATTTGTGGTGTAATCATCCGTAACATAATCCAACTGGAGTTCGAGGGAATGTGTTCATAGGTCCCTTGCTGCTGCTGTTAACAATTACTGGCGGTCATAAAAGTGTCAGTAAAGGCCATATTCGCCGCTTCGTGCCGCGCGACGCTGCCCCGTTCATTTCGTTACTGACACGGTAACGAGACAATGGTTTATGGTTGCCTATGAAGATACTGCAGCAGTTTCCGATAAGTCATTCATTGTAGGTTCGTACTCGTGATGGTAACTTCCGGATGTAGGCGATTACGCAGGTTGTCCTACCGATATAAATAATAATATATATAATATATATAATATATATATATACTATATATACTATAATATATATAATATATATATAGATAAAGATAGAATAGATAATAATAGATAGGCATAGATAGAATAGGATAGCATAGATAGTAGATAGATAGATAATAGATAGATAGATAGATAGATAGATAGATAGATAGATAGATAGATAGATAGATAGATAGATAGATAGATAGATAGATAGATAGATAGATAGATAGATAGAGATGTTGGGGGACGCGTCCGACGTTCCCCCCGTCCCCCTTTTGGCGCCGCCCTTGATCCTACAACGCATTGTTCACCATTAGCGAAGTCCATTCGGCTTCAATCGAAGACTGGAGAGCATCTTATATGGACTAAACTGAAAAATATCGCTGAGCTCCCTTAAAGGGAATAGTTTACCTTGAAAAAACGTCAAAAATCTCAGAAATGATTGAGAGAAGCTAGAAATGAATTATCTTGTCATTAGAAAGCCATACAAATC
>VOPJ01004311.1:0-28726 GCA_014673585.1 Semibalanus balanoides | reverse complement strand
GCTGAGACCGGGACTTAAAATTAAGTTAGAAATTAGTATAGTATACCAATGTTGCAGTGTTTGCCGTCACAATGCCAGGTCTTACGGTGTCCAGGACAGTTTGCTCTGTAAGTGCACGGTTTCTAGAGTCATATGGATTACGGATCCGTAGTTAAAACTATAAAATGTCGACTTCTTTTTTGTGGCGCGACACCTTGTCGTGTGGCCACTGATGGGAAATTGCAGACGTTTTTGAAATCATAATTTTATTTTTCAAACATAAATTCACATCATGTCAAGGTTTGTTTAGCTTGCAGAATCTGCTCTCTATTTCTGTTCCAATCGACAGCATTCATGCTCTAATTCCTTTTTAGATGCTCATGTTCAACAACTGGTATTAATAACATGACATGCAAAGAAATGTCTTGCATCGCATCGTTGCAATAAAATCCGTTGAAACACTCTCAAATGGTAGACCATGTTCATATCCCACTCCCAGCAAGCTAACGAAACAGTTGAAAGTGAAGTATATGCATAATCAAAACATAGCATTACAAACAAAGTCAAAACATACCAGACGTCGATTGCTGCTCATGAAGCACGTATGCTGGATGAGCCTGCGGAGTGCAAATCTCGTCCATTTATCCCACACCGACGCTGATGCGCGGCCCTGAGGGAGTGTTACGCGACAGGACCAGTACCTGCGCCAATCTGCTATGAGAACGGTGGCCGGACAGTGTTCGTTGTTATGCCCTCCGGCATCACTGCTGAACGCGTTGTCTGATGACGGAGAGGGCTGAAACCGTATCTTGTGAAAAGTATTCAAATTTAATAATTTGCTGTGGATTTATACGCGTTTGATTTGTATCGACGTACTTAAAACGGGAAGCCCACGAAATCGATATGACGTAGGTCATTCGATTTCCATCAAAACAAATGTAAATGAATTAAAGGTTCTTATGGCCAGATTAAATACTTTGAGTTTCAAACCGCTCAGTCAACCACTGTGGCTTTGACGCAACCGTCAATCATATACTTTGAAAAAATTGCTTGGAGGTGGGGTCACTTAACGTGTCCTGCTGGCATGACCTGAGTTGACTGCAGATACAAAATTGTCCACAATGTGGGTGATTGATGCCCAAACAAACCACATCAAGTTTGCGCCGCCGTTTTTCAAATACTTACGCAAACCTCAGAAGGCAGTGATCCATAGTGGTGGATCCACAACATTTTCAAGTGAAGGGCCATCATTTGCAGTTGTGCCCCTACCTACACCCGAATATGAAAACTCTAAGGGATTTGGTCCACAATGTTTTGAGGGTGTCCCTTTTTCATTTGTATTAACAATTTTGTTAAAACGCTATGCCTATATGTATTTATAATATCAGTCCGTACCCTTTTGTATCATTTAACCCGCGCCCCACTGGGGGGTGTTTACCCCCCCTGCGGTTTTATCGAGATGACGAAAAACGGTGGCGCGCCGAATTCGGCATAACTTATCATTGATCAATCCCGCACATTTTTTCGAAAATTAAACTTTCGTGTCGGATAAGGTCATGTCACCAGGTCAGGTCAAGTGACACCACCACCCAAAAGTTTGCGGTCGTGCCATGACCACAGTTTCTAAGGGATCGATATCACTTTTGTTGCATTACATAAAGCCATCAGTATCTACAAAATATGTATCTCCATTTTTTATATCGGTGACCAAAGATTAGGTCAATTGTGTGACCCCATTATAAGTCAAGGGAGAAATATATTTAAATGCTTTCTTTTTCGAAGATATCAGCCCATTTCCTTCTGGATAATGTTATCATAGGATATTATGTATGATCCAAGCTCAAGTTTTGCTCAATGACCAATACTGACATAATACATAATACAAACAATACCAATACATCTGAGGTCATTCGAGGTCACCAACACCTTTTCGTCCATTACTCTGGACATAATGAAGATAGAGAAGTGTAACTTTCACCAGTGTGTTTGTCTCGTTGAGACACGTCTCCTATTACACAACATGACCTACCTGGGTTACCACTTGACTTTACCCGCGCCCCGCTGGGGTATCCAGCCGAACGCGCCCCTCGTTATCTTCTGAACCAATGACCGTAGCGAGACGCACAATACGGCAATCAAAGGTCTCATTGATACGGGGGCAACCCAAACCATATGTTGAAATTTTCGAAATAAGGTCGAGGCATGTAAGCGTCAAGGTCATGTAAAAGGTCAAGAGAGTTGGAGATAGTTTAGTCGTGGTGTACATATGGTTTTCATTAAAAGCTTAGATTTGTAACTATATAACGCACTAAGTGCACTCAAAGGTATAATATATTCAGAAAGTTCCTGCATTAAAAAAGTTGAATTTTATGCAAAGGTCAAGGTCAATACAGTCGGGTCAACAAATTCAAACGGTCATTGATGGCAAGGAGAGCTATTATAGCTCTCTCTCGAAAGTCGATGCAACATACTGGTGGTGGGTATGGGTTTGTTTTATAAATTATATACGTGTAAGTGGTCCTATATTGTAGAATCCATCTTTGAAAATCTAGACAATCTGACACCGTGAAAGGTCAAAGTCAGGTCATATGAGGTCAAATTGTTTTTTTTTTACAAAAAGTACATTTTTATCATCCAGTTTTTTCTCAGAAAAACAGCTGTGATATTTATTTGTCTCTATCTGGTCAAGAAAGGTCAAAAACATTATTTGCAAAAATGACGTCATTAGTTACTTACACTTGGGGAGTCATAAGTCAGTCAAAAATTCAGATATTGCTTCGAAATTTTGCTTGGGTTTTGTTTATTTTTAGTTCTCTTAAACATATTCAGGTTTTATAAATATTTTCATTTTTTTGTTTTGTGATAATTTTTCTTTAAAAAAACATTTTATTTTATCTTTAGGCGTCAAAAACTCACAATTTGGCAAATCCGAGATAGCCATTTCGAAGACAATGCAATTTCCCACCTTTTGGTACTTTTATTTTTTGATTTGGTTCAAACCTCCATTTTCTACGAATTTGTGAACATTCATCGTTTTTCTACCAAAAATGGCATGACATGACGTCATCAAAAGGTCATTTTCTTTCAAAGTTATTTATCAATTTTATCGAAATTTTTGGAGAAGATGTCAAATTGATGAAGAATAAGGTACTGCTAGTTTCACGTCGGTATCTGCCTTGGTTTTTGAGTTATTTAGAAAATCCGGGAGGGGGCAGAATAAGCCCCCCAGCGGGGCGCGGGTTAAGTGGCGTGATAACAAATTAATTTGCATCTGCTTAACACGCGCCCTGGAGGGGGTTGAAATCCGCCCACCCCTCCTGTTTTTCGATCAAAGCGAAAAACGCAGGCACGCAGCGCCGCCGTCTTTTGCATACCTGTTAAAAAATAAACTACCCAAATTATGTTAAATTCTTGGTCTCGGGTCAGCTCAGGTCAGGTCACCAGACGAGGTCACGTGATAACCTCACATACAAAACGTGTTTGGTCGTATGTAGACACAGTTTTCGAACAATCGATTGGACACTTTCAGGATGTCATAAGGTCATTAACACCTACCATTTGTTTATCTCGGATTTTTTTTTTTTATATCGGTGACCTAAGGTCAGGTCAATTTGTGACCACCAATACTGATTTGCCGATAACTATCGACATAATGCAGATAGAGACGTGGAAATGGTACCAATGTGTTTTTCCCGTCGAGACACGTCTTTCAATATGCAACTAGACCTACTTGGGACACCACTTACCCTTGACCTGAGGTCAAATTTCGAAGTTGACCTCACCTGTACAAATTCATGTCATTCAAAGCGCCTTCACGAGACAAGCATGATGGCGTAAAAATAATTGCTTACAAAAAAAAAAAATGCCATTAGTTAAACAAGTTATTAGCATAATACTTTTCTGGAAAAAATATATATTTTACCTTCAATACCTCGAGAGCCTAAAATACTCGCCTAGCTCATTTTTAGGACAACTAGATCGATAAAAAAGCAGAGCTTTCGTTTTCTATAGTGCATTTCACCCAGCTATCATCAGTTTCCAAAATAATTGGGGGTATCTGGCAGCAAGTCCTAAATCTGGAAAATATGACCTTTACTGACCTCTAGTTACCTTGATATTGACCTGACCTAAAAAAGGACTGAATTACTTTCGATAGAGCTTGTCTCGATCTATCTAACTGCGTTTTCCGCTTGACGCTGCGTTTCGTGGTTTTCGAGATCATAGGGGGGAGATCCGCCCCCCTCCATGGCGTGTTATTCTCAGAGGCCTCCCAGGGCGCGTGTTATATATCCGCCATATCACGTGCTTTGAGTTTCGTGCGATAAATCTCATGTTTATTTTCCGATTAATCTCAATATGAAAAATAAGTGTGTCAACCAAACTGCTCAAGCTACCTCAGGTAACTTCGATCGCCTGAACTATTGCTTGATTGCGTCACGACCAATCAGAGAGCAGAATGATAAATTAAGTAAATATACTTAATTAGTTAAATTGCTGATAATTTGGAGGAATTTGTATTACATTGACAATAGCCGTTTTCACGATGGCTTATTTTGCGCGAAATGTTTTAAAATGTATTAGTATGAAAGTTTTAGTATACGTATCCATTCCTTAAGTATATAACTTTTGCAAACGATTTTTGTCTAAATGTCTCTTATAATTTGTAAATATTGTTGGTGCAAGAATATAATATGTTACAAAATTGTGGTTTGTGTAATTAGCAA
The DNA here is from genome assembly GCA_014673585.1 of Semibalanus balanoides. Classification (NCBI taxonomy): domain Eukaryota; kingdom Metazoa; phylum Arthropoda; class Thecostraca; order Balanomorpha; family Balanidae; genus Semibalanus; species Semibalanus balanoides. The sequence continues at coordinate 24,023 of VOPJ01004311.1, read as the reverse complement.
GATAATTATGCATAGGTTAATTGTTGATGCCAGATATTCACCTTACTGAAACACTTTCAGAAGATCCGAAAACATTAATCTCGGGCACGTATTGGTCGCCTCAACAAACCGACCTCCCCTTGATTCAGAATGGACTCGCCGGCAGCGAATGTTTCTGCGTATTATTTCGCCATTGCGAAGGCAGCCTGTGATCCTGACCGCCTGCCAGATTGATAACTAATATGGCGGATGCTTCACTGAACGAATGGACTTTAAACCATATATTCTTTAGAAACGGACAATTCTTGTATCATAATCTGTAATGAGCTCATTTCATGTTTCCATAGGCTCTTGAATAACTGATATATCGCCTAAATCATTAAATTTATTTTCTTGGAATTAATCGTATACTAAAATCTTGTCATACTAAAAACTTTTTAAAACATTTTGAATGTTTTAAAACATTTCGCGCAAAATAAATCCATCTGAAAACGGCTAATAATACAATATTGTAAATTAATTCACGTTTCCATCAAATGCATAAACAATGGGTTTATAGGTAACCTGCAACTAATCAATTATCTAAATCCGACAGCAATCAAGTCTCATGAATGTCATGAAGAAGTGGATTCGCACCACTTTACTTGTACTGACCATCTGATCCGATATCCGACACGCCACACCATGGCGGATCCACGCAACGCTGGACAAACACGCAGTGCATGCAGTCACGTCAAGCGCCGGAGTCAAAGATGGCTGCGGGACGCGATGATGAAACATTTTGGCGCGAAACCTAACCGGCTTAGCAAACACTGTATCGTGTTAACATCTCTATAGCATCGCTCAAACAATTCGTTTCAGATTTTAAGAGCCTGGAAAAAGGGAACAAAACACGAGGCGTGTTATCCAACTCGGCGAAACAGCGCGGCAAACACCTTGCCGGTGTTTTTGTACATAGTGACTGTCCTAGTGTGAGCTAACACGGCTACCATGACCGTGATAACTCGATTATTGGAGATATGTGTTATGAAACACGAATTGTGAGCATCAGAGCACGTGTATAACTCAAACGGCGTTATTATACATGGTTGTGTCGGGCTGCTATACCCGCTAGTGAATTGACCGTGTTGCATATCTCACGCTGTTATAAAATAACTCGATTAGTACCGACCATTGTGCGTCGTGCTAGTTAGCGTGAATCAATAAAACGGATCAGTTCACACACGCAGTGCCGACATTTTTTCATTGGACGGTGCTTGGGTGAGTGCGTCATGCTACTGCATTTACCAATAGGTCCCTATATCCCTATCAATATCAATATATCCAATGGTAATGTTTTGATTTTCGTTTCAATTTGTCTTCTCTTAAAAACCGCTTATTTTTTCGAAACCCGTGAAAAGACACGTGTTTGTAGAAGTGACTGCAGAAAAGAAAAATTAATAACTTTCGACAAACAACTTTAGTACTACTAGTGGGACAATGGGACAGCATCCTACTGTTTTGGCTAAATTTTCTACATTTAAACTTTTTTTTGCTACACAAAATTCGTATGGCAATATGACAATTCCTTGTTTGTGACATTTGTATACTGTAACGCAGCACACACTATACTGATTATGAGGCTCTAGCTTGCCCATTGTCGTACATAGCTTAGGATATAGCACTGTCATGGAAAGGGCATTTTAGCGACGAAGTTTCGAAGACGTGTAATCTGTTACTGGTTATCACCATCAATCATTTGTTAAAAGTTCGGTTGACAAATAAGATACGTTTCCCATGGATAGACGACCCGCCTACACCCGCCTGCAATTGCTGGAGTCGGCAAAAGTTTACCGACTCCTAATCCGACTCCAGCTGAGATTTCCGACTCCGACTCACACTGCAACTCAGCAGCCCAGACCTTGTGTCAGATCTTCCCCTACACGTAATCTAACCCTGGTCAATATGTTTGATTCACAAAGCCACGCCACTTCCGACCGTGCTCCTGCCCGTTAGCAGCTATCTAGCGGAGTTTTCTTCTTCCGACCTTTTCATATGGCGCACAAGAGGCACGGTTGAGTGACTCGCCAGATCAATGCTATCCTCTTTCCCTCAGATCAATCGGAAAGCGGTAGTCAAACTGTCAATAAAAGAGCGTACTTGAGCACGAAAATACAAGCTCTGTTTGGGAAAACAATCAAATATACCGGGATAGAAAGGGCCTCCATTGGCAGAGCCTTGAATTCGTCCAGATTCCTCGCTCGTCCTGGTGACGTCATCAATGACGTGTATAACGATGACACATGTATGACGATACCTGAGATTCTGCTCAAACCTAATTGCTGCGGTAAGCTACCCCGACTACGCTTCGACTCAATTGGCAGTCTCGGCAGAGTCGGCAGGGTCGGCAGGGTCGGCAGGGTCGGCAGAGTCGGCAGAGTCGGCAGAGTCGGCAGAGTCGGCAGAGTCGGCAGAGCCAGCTGACTCAACTGAGTCATTTACAAGTCTGACCATTTTACACCACTTCTGCGTTTGTCACGCGCTCACGTGCATGTCGTATGCGTGGGAGCCACGAATGTGACAAAAGGTGAAACCCGGTATCATTTGCTATCCGTACAACGGTTTTGGTAACCGCTGCTCGCACTGTTCTCGGACATGAATCTCCCAGGAGCAGGTCCCCTAAAATTGTTTCGACACCCCGTGCTGGCGTCCCATGCACCCTGCACCGTCGCCACCGCAAAAAGCACGTAACCTCCTAGAGCGTCTAACTTTTCACAAAGTTTAAAGCACCAGGGTCGCAACATATGACCTGTACGTCCAGAAATCCATATTTTGGAAGTGCCTTCCAGCACGTGCCACATGCAATCGGCACCAATGGAAAGGACAAAAGCACAAATCCGCCTGACAAGCCAACATCCTAAAATTTGGCTGTGAGTGCCGGCGCCACGGTTTTTTCCCTAGCCGTCAGAAACCTTGCACAAATCACAAACCCACCAACCGCCCGACGCGATTAATAATATGGGACTTGTTGTTTATTGGGGTTTTCGGGCGCGCCGCCAACTGAGGTCAATTTGCGCCCATAATTATTGGACTTGGCCGGCGAAACGTTGGAAGCACTGATAACTAATACATGGGAATGTTGGGACTTTCTAAGAACTAACGTGCCAAACAAAGGTCGTTACGACATCGTTACTAGACGGTTGTAGGACTTGTGACACCTCTAGCTCATGCATAGGCACTTACAGGTCTTCGTCGTCCATTTCCGCATCTAGCTGCTCCTCATCACAGTCGACTTGCGTACTGCTCGTGGCAGTGAGCACCGAGGTAGGGGACCACGGGACCTGGTTATGAGCCGACTCCAACGTCATCGTTGAGGCTCTGGAATGTGGGACCATTTGTTGGAACACGCCGTGCCGTTTTCTGATCTCAATGGCCGAGTAGAGCAATGCACGCTCGACCAATACTGTTTGCTACACGCAATTGAAAACCTCGACTGCACAGTGTTAACCCGGCATTGGCTGGGGTCTCAGCCGAGCGCCATTGGCTAGGGGAGGGGGTCGCCCCCTCGTTATCTTCCGAACCAATAACCGTAGCGAGACGCGCAAATCGGCAATCGGAAGCTCTCAATGAGACCACTCTAAAGCACGCGCAAATTATTCAAAATGAGGTCACAACATGTCAGGTCAGTCAGGCCAAATGGAATATTCGAGTTTTTAGGCCATTCTTTCCATCCAAAACCTTATATTGACACTATTATCGCACAAGGTGCTCTAAGAGGTATGATGCATCTCCGTATAAGCTAAAATGAAATTGTAAGCAAAGGTCAAGGACAAGATCAGGTCAAATCAGGTCACTATGGGCAGGAGGTAATGCGACACATGTTGTAAGGTTATCTTACGCATATAATTCGATTGTAGCTGCCATTTGCACACCTGACCCGTTATAAGGTCAAGGTCAGGTCAAAGAAGGTCAAAATTTGAAATGGAGAAATATATACACAAAATGCATGTTACATAACCAGTTTTGTCCCAGAAATGCAGTGGTGGCATTCATTTGTTTGGAAAGGGCGTGAGTGGAAATCCCCGCACCCCGTCGCACAAGCGAGTCAGTAATTATACACAACAAAGTTATAATGACAGTTTGCATAACAGAATACGATGAAATATTCATGAAACAAAACGAAACTAATAACTACCGTGGTGAGGAGACACCGTCTTCGTCTTCAATGATCAGACGGTCACGTAGCCCAGTTCGAGCGCTGTCCGCACCCGCCACGTCGACTGCCACTCCTTCGTCATGGTCCGCCACCTCCGCGCATGCACCTGGATCAGCGACATCAGCCACCTCTGCGCATGCTGCGTTATCCATGGAGTTCATAAACCTGAAAAGTTGAACGTGTTGAATTGGTGACCAGCAAAATTAAGTTACCCTATAATATGTCACCAGGTATTTTCATATCAAAGGCGCCGGGATTGAAGCGAGCGGTGGGAAGCCACAGGACACGTCACCACTCCATTGTTTACCGAACATACAGATCAAAGTATGAGGTTGCATGTATGCGTCTTCGAACGTGAATGTGCCTTACTCTTTTTAGAATGTCAATGTAATAACAATACGGTAAGAAGCTATTGGTTTGATTGTTCGATACGATAACATGCACATGTGGAGCCCCTTAAGTTGAATTTGTCCCATTTACTGTTTTGCATATAGTTTTGTTTCGATATCAATAACAGATCGTCACTATCATCAGAGTAAAGAAGGTGTTATCTGGAATAACGCACCGAATACAATAAACTGCCTAGTGCCTACACGATTTGTGTTGAAAAACCTCGAAAAGCAGAATGGCCACCGAGGCTCTGTTCGGCGGCTGCTGTCAGCGCGCACGACCTGTTTTGCTCCAGCGCTAACGATATATGCTAGCGGTATAAGCGATAGGGCAGTGCTTCTAGTAGCAAAAGCCTTCTGGAGAGTCACTATAATTATGATATGCCACAGAAATCATAGAGAACTTGGAATATATCAGCAACTGGAGTGAATCTGGATAAATTAAGTCATGGCCAATAGAAAACAGCTTGTGCGTGATAATAGCAGCTGCCGTACAGAGCCTCAGTGGCCAATTTCAGATTGTTAGTATAGGCAGTATATTGACTTAGGTGCGCCATTCTAGATAACATCATCTTTACTCAGATTATAGTGACAACTGGCAATTATTCACAGATATCGAAATTAATCACTTAAAAAATGTAAAATCATACGAAATTCAACCGAGGGCCTAAAGACGTGAATTGTATCGTATCAAATAATCAAACTAATAGCTTCTTACCGTATATAAATATTTGACACTCAAAAAGAGGCACTCTCCCTTAAATCGTAGTTCCTTTCCACGCATGAAGATGTGCTAATCTGCAACCGAACCAAGTCGAATTTAGAGAAGGGTTCAAGTTAAAATCAGTCACTCGCATTCTCCTAACATAACAATGTAAAACAGAAATACAATACAGGCAGACCTAAACACTTATCACGCAGTCATCTCCGCGATCCTCATAACTCCTAAAATCTGGCAAACTCTGGCAAGATGTTGGGGTCTATTTGATGCAGGTACTGCGCCGACCCTTGCCAACAGCCGGCGCGCAGCACCGGTAGATGTCCATTGTCCATGGATGGACTGGACTGTCTACACAAGTGCTACCGGTGGCGTTAGGCGGGCGCGGCGGGCGTCTATCAGGACACGCAATCAGCCTCTCGGCCAGCCTGCGATGGCATGGGCAGAAGTCGCTCTAGCCGCTGCTCGGTATACCCAAGGCTATGAACAACAGGTTGTCTCGTTCCTACGTCACCAGCTCTGCACTAGATTTTAGGTTTTATACCACATATTTTTAGTATACTCCTAGTGCTACAAAATAATTCGATTATATTTTACGTAAAACTTAACATATGGTGTTAACTGAATTCGAAAGAGCGAAATAATAGAAAACAAAATATCCATTTGGTATAATAATTGCTTGTAAAATAGTGAAACAACTTTTTATATTTTCAAACATTAATAGTTCATTACATGATGAGAAAGTTCATACGAAGAAACCACCCATAATTGCCAGAGTTGGATTATGAGTCGCGGTGGTTTGCCATGGGTTTAAACAACAAGCCCCCCCTGCATGGCATCTCGCTGCCGCGGTGCGCGTTGATTTACGGTATTGGCGCATTGTCCAATAAGGGAAAATCTGACGCCTAATACCGTCAGATAGCTGAAAGTGACCCTATTGGAAGGCGTGCCGGGTTCCCATAAAACAATTTCTGAGCAAAAATTGACTCAATTTTGGCCAAAACGACCCCAGCATGAATAGGGAAAGGCCTAAGCATCACATTTGTGTATCATCTTCCTGAATGAATTTATTTTAGAAATGTTTGAAACTGCGAACCGCGAATATCACCTGTTTTCCCATAGGCCAAACTATGTTAAAGCCGGCTCGCTGTACGAAGTGGTGACGACCACAGCTCAAGTGTTGCAGGGCAAATTGAGGGGGGCTGGGTATACACCGCTGATATCCAGCGGAAGATGGTCCGGCCACTTTTAGGGATCGACCACACCGAAAGATGGCTCCCCATTCATCACCGTCTGGCTGATTCCCTAATATCATCCAATACAATAATGGAGCACTGCACTCAACTGTCACAGAGGTATTCCACAGTGCCATTCAATGGCTTATCGATGGTGACGCTGATTTGTTTCACCTTGGTATGGATTTCTGCAGATATTTTCAAAGATTTGAAGACACCTCTGACAGCTGGTAACCCACCTCTTGATTTCCTGAACAGAAACAAGGCAATGAGGTTACTAAGGGTTGAAACTAAAAATCATACATTGAAATTGTCTCAACTTGCAATGCAATGTTCATCACCAAGGCCATATATACCAGTAACACAACGTAGCTGGTGATGAATGAGCCAGCGCGAACGAATTGTATGGTGAATTTCAACTCGATCGCGCAAGTAATTTCTGGGATACAAAAAAGGGTTAGCACGTGCAAAGGCACCCCACCACTCATGTGGGAAAGTGGCGACTGAGGGGTCCTTGACAACACATAAAATTTGCACATAATCTGCCCAGCCGTTGCAAGAGTTTTTTTCTCGAGAAAACACTATTCAACACCCCTTACGCGCACGCGCCGAGCACAGTGGAAGTCAACTGCATGCATCGACACCGGTCTCAAACAGTCAACATGGAAGGTATGATGAGGCAGCTCAGCAAACAAGTCCACTTGGCAATCGGACGAGTGGCTCCAGAGATATTAGCTTCTCAAAAGATATCTACAGACCAGGTTGGCCGGGTTGTGCAGCTAATATGCCGATTTTCCTCATCCACCGCGGCGCTTCCATATGGAAACTGTGGTGCATGGGATTTTTCCAATAGACTACAGTTACCGGTGAACGCCTTGCACTCCCTCGTATCTAGGCACAGTCACGAGGTGATGGCGGTGCAAGTCGGCGGTATGCAGTTTGCCCAGCAATGACGTAACGTCAAGTGCTCCTTTATTAATTATGTGACCAGCTTTGTATATTAACTAGACATCAATTTGTTTGTTTATTGGGGTTTATGGGCGCGCCGACACCTTTGAGTCAATTTGCGCCCATAACTAGACATCAAATCGTGTTGAAGCGAAGTAACATGCAGTTTGTGATGGATTGTGATGTTTTGTATTGAAGATGTCTTTTGATTAAAGGAATAGTTCACCTTCAACATGGTTTTGAACTGAGATAGCAAGTTTTTGTAGGCCAGATGTTGAAAAAAACCTTATCTGGCAAAATTTTTCTGGGCTGAAGCTCCCCAGTCCGAATATATTAACTTTTTGTTCGAAGTATTGTGGGCCTCACAGTCCACACACTGGCAGAGGCTGTTGTGGGCCTCACACGCCTGGGCAGAGGCTGTAACAGTAATCTTAACGCGACTATACATTCGAATCTGATTGGGCTGAGCCGCGTTTGAACCGTACGGAGAAGAAGCATATAGTTTTTGATGAAATTAATAATTTACGTACTTCTGTCCTGAATCGGCGCGATGTATGGCTATTTTTGGCATGAAAAGAAGTTGTATTTGACAATATAATCGAATTGTGTTGGAAGAAAACAATCCAAGGTGAACTACTTCCATTAAATGGATTGACCATTTAAATTAATTGTAGGAAGGTTGATGTTTTTATGGATGTGATATTACTATAATTTGGGGATGTGAAAACCAATGAATCGAGTACGATCAAAATCCACCATTACACATAAATTTCTCCAAAAATGTAATCAACTTCCTCGTCAAAGTTGGTGGGGGGGGGGCTGACACTGAGGCAAGTTTGGGGGGGGGGCAAAGTCCCCTAAACTTTAAAGGACTAAACACACCTGCTGGGTCAGATTCTATCATCAAACTTACCTGGTTGATGCTGAGGTTGACTGCGAAAGTCGATGGTTGGCGTCGGATGGTATGTCCTTGAGCACCAGGCACCTAAAAATATAGAGCTTTGAGGAACAGACCAGGGACCTCATGACAGCTTTACCTCTGGCCAACATGGAACACATTTAGCAATAAGAAATGTTGAGTGCCGATGATGATGATGGGGTTTACGAGCAAACCCAAACAAACTACAGGGCCCGCTCGAAATTAGGGTAACGCTTATGACATCTGAGAGGACCTGCACCATCAAAAGAAATAATTATTCATGACATTTAATTTTCCAGACATAACTTCACCAGGTCATTCAACGTTGGCAGCTACCCAATGTATTCACACCTCAGCCTCAATCACTCTCTCCACACGAACCTGGAAGCACTGCAGACACGTGACGAGTGGCTGAGTAGTGCTTGTCATGTTGTGTCAGCACCTCCGTATGTCAGTTCATTCAGCGACTCAAGGTTTGGGTGAGAGACATTGCACCCTCGGCTCCACGCGCCCAGGTAGAGAAGTTCAAGGGGATGAGGTCGGGTGATGACGGGGCCCATAACTGCTGTGTCCTGACGTTTGTCATCTTCGACTTCAGGAATTTTTTAGTTTGCTCGGCCGTAAGTGCAGAGGCGCTATCCTGGCTGGAACACGTACTTGCCACAGGTGCGCACGACGTATCCAGGGCTAGACTGCTGACTCCAGCAATCCTTGGTGAGCTTCCTGTTTGACCTTGTGAAGATTGCCTGGACTCGCCAGTTCTTCTCTCGGATTGCTTCTTGATACTCTTTTTCACCTTCTGGAATGTCTCGGTCTTTTTGTTTTCTGTCTCTTCTTTCCTGAACCTTTGGTCTCTTAAATTTCAATCTTGATTCAGCATGCTCGGGTGAACATCCCTCTTTTATATAACGCTTCTTGAACTCGTTACAGCGCCTTAGAGACGGTACCGCGGTGCCGTTCCTGCGCAGAGACGGTTTTCGCATATAAGTGTTCTTCACTGCCACCCACGGCTACGCAATAGACCCCTGGCCGAAATCAATTGAAATTGGTACGTTCCTGAGAACTGGAGCAAACTTATGGTAGGACGAATCACGTATGTAGCTTGCGTGGGGGCGCCTCTCAGTGGAAGGTAACTCAGAGCGTTTCCCTATTCGGGCGACCCTGTATGTCATAGGTGCCCATCTTTTTATAGTACTGTCAACAACAGAGGTTAAAAATAGCAGTAATTGCATCAACAGCAAAGTATATAAGTTGAAATGCAAGATTTCCTGACAATGTCATGCCATGGTTGGTTGACAATACTATACCTTAGACATGCAGCTTCCCTTGAGTGTTCTTTGTGCCGACAGTTTTCCGCCAGAGGCTGAAAAGTGAAGTCTGCCACACCACCATTCTGTGGCCATCTGTCCCACAAGCGTTGAATATATCCCAACGCTGCTTAAAGGGAATATAGCACCTTTAACATTAGTTTTTTATAACTGAGATAAGCCAGATTGTCGGGTGTCGCTGAGAAACGCCCCAAATCCGAAATTTTTCCCTCCAAAGCACCTAGTTGCTGATTTCAAACGCAAAAACCGTTGGTCAATAAGTGGTCATATTTCCACGTCACAAATCCCGTGACGTTTCGCATACGTCATCAGTAGTTACACTCCACTGTGATGCCACGCATCTTGGCGCTTTTTGAACCGTCAACCGCCCAGTATATTCAGTTTACCTGCCGTCCTCCCGACCCACGACGGTCGGTCAGGCGCCTCGGCACACTAGTGGTTCACGTAATGCGTGCCCCTACGTCCCTTACCTGGCGCGAACGAGCGCCGGTCGACCCAGCCAGTTCGCGCGAGGCCTACCGTGCACCCTCGTGCGGTGCGGCACAGCAGCATGTCACTGGGCGGGCCAAGTTTGCCGTTCGATGCCTCCCTTTGTGACGACACAACTCGCTTGGTGACGAGTGTGGTTGGTGTTTCAACGCAAAAACCGTGTGGGTTGGTGGATTGGTGTGACGTCACATGTAACATATTACTATTTTTTCAAATTACAACAATTCTGACTTTTTTTCCGCAAAAATGAATGCCAGGACCGTAATCAGGACATTCTTCTCCATCAATTTACATACTTTCCCAAGGTGCATATTCCCTTTAGAATAGCGTTATCAGTTGGAAATCTGTGAATCTGTGTGAATTACCAATATTATGTCAGGTCATTTAGCATCAAGGATCACAATGCACTTATCATTGCATGTATTTGCCTTGGATTGTCAATTAGAGACGCAACTAAACGATAAGAAAACAATGTGTGAATATCATGGTATGAACTTTGACCAATAATCATGTTTCAATTATGCCCTACATACAAGAGGCTTTCCGGCAACTAAATACATTTTTATTTCCATTCTACGATCAGTACCTAACCATCAAAAAAGGTGTTTTTAGAATGACGATTTCATATTTTTACAGTCAGCAGTGCTGCAGTGGCAAATAATACATGTCAGTGGCAAGTTATAGATGATGAATGCTATAAGCTTTTTTATATTTTTTAGATGATGAATGAATGCATTTTTAGAGATTCACTTTGCCAAATCAAGACACAAGCCAAGGATTATGCGAAAAATGAACGACAGCGGCTTATCCGCTCCGTACGTAGCACCTCTTAGGTCTTAGGCTTTATATCGCGATGTTTTACTTTTACTTGATAGACAGCCACTGACATGTGTGTATTTATTGTGTGCTTGCGTGTGTTTGTACGTATATGTATATGACTTTACCTGTCAATGGGTCAACCCGTGGGTGATATACTGAATAAATGAAATGAAAATGAAATAAGTTGGCTTTTACTTTGATTTTCACTAATGAAAATGCTCATGATTTACTGATGACATTACTCATGAATCATGAAAATGCATCATGATAAGCATAAGCCAGCAAACTCAGAAGAGATTCCAGAATTATGTAATGTTTTTTAATTAGAGATCATTCTTTGTCTACCTATTTTTAAGGATATTTGTATTAAAATTACCCTCTTATCTGGTATTTTTACTGTTGTGGTATTTCACCTGAATCTGTGGTATTTCACCTGAATCTGTGGTATTTTACCTCAATCTGTGGTATTTCACCTGAATCTGTAGTATTTAACTTCAACTCGTGTTTTTCAGTAGTAAAGTGTTGCCAGATATGACAGGGAGATACCTAGCAGACCCAAAGGACATTGTTGTATATACCGCTTCCTTATCTGGTATGTTTGCACTGTGCACAATTTCCAACTGAATCTTCTTGGTATTTCACACTTCCTTTTCGCGGCGAAATAATTAGGTCAAAGGTCAAGACCAATTTCCTTTCACAGGGGCACAGGCGAGGGGTGGGTGGGGGACAGGGGCAAAGGTGTCCCCACCCATTGCCCCAAGGGGTCGAAAGGGATCAATGTGCAGGCCTGGATCCCCGTTCAGCCCAGAGGGGCTCCAAGGCAGACCAGATGAGTCGCTGGGAAGATCAGAGGGAGGGGCCCGTGGGAAGGTTTGAGGGGTCCTTGACCAGGTCAGAAGCAAGATTACTTTACTATATAAGGACGGAAGGGCCCCTGAACAGGTTGGATGGACCCTGGCCAGAATCGATGTGCACTTTTCTCTCCAAACTAGACAAGGTATATAAGGAGCTCTTCGCAAAATGAAGTGGTCGAAATCTATGGTTTTCAAATTATGGGGGGGGCTCTTTCTCAGGATGACCGTGACCCAATTGCATAGCAAAGCACATATATTTAACCAATTGGCCATATTGATATTGGCAGAAAACATTATAAAGCTCCTACTGGATTCAATGAATTATACTAGTGTCGGAAAACTATATACTAAAAATAGGACAAGGGCAGTCATGTTTCAGCTAAGGGTATATTACCTTAAGTATTACTTAAGTAAGATTTTTTATGGTCTTTATTATTTATTATTATTTCGTTGTCCCTCCAACCACAGAGGAGAGGGACTCGTTTACGGTGGGATCTCAAAAAAGATAAACATCCACAACCACACCTCATACAGTATACATGTTCATATACATGCATTACATTCATACACTTCCTAAACCGATTAAATCAATAGTACTTACATATAAGCAGTATTAACATCAAAAACAGTCTTTGCACACTCGTAACTCGCCAGTGTCTGCCTCTCCTGAATGTATATTACAGATTCATTTTTGAGGAGTCTTACGACACGATAGGCAAACTATCCATACTTTGTCATGATTTACCCTTAGATAAAGGTCATTATATTACCTTCCGATATGAAGAACCCTTTACTAGGTGGTGCCTCCTCTCCTTCCCGAAAGCTGAGTCGGTGCTGTATTCCTTGAATTGCTGGCCATTGCAGGTGCTGGCCAAGTTGAACTGCATAGAGGAGAACCCTGTAGTTTAAATTTATTCAGGATAGTGTTCTATCCCATTCTTCCCCAGTCTGTACTGAATTGATTCTACATCGGTGCTTCGACGCTATCGTGGAAAGTTTGGTACACCAGCTTACCAACTTGGAAAGTTGGTATACCAGCCTAAGTATTCCAGGGCTTTACCACGGAAGTACACAATTTATCACAACTAGTACCAATAAATAGGTATGTTTTTGACTATACTATAAAGTTCCACAAAACATACCAGAGAATCAGGTGAAATACCAACAATGTGCTAACCACAGAAGAGGCTTTTTTACCTCGGGCAAAATGACACCCTTTTTACATTAGCCTCCTCCAAACAGCCCCAAACCCACCCCTCTGAATGCACCCTGCAAACCTCTCCCTGGGCTTTGCACTAAAACGGTGATAATTCAGGTCCGTCCAATTTAGTAACGTATTCGTATCAAATTCAGCAACGAGTCCGATTTAGGTCACAATTTGTGATAGGTCAATGCTTGTGAGATCATTCACGAATATGGCTTTCGGTTTGTGTATAGCTGCAACTAGTTTTATCTATTGGTCATGCAAAGTCAGTCCAAATGTTCCGGAACTTTGATGACCTTAGAATCACAATAGGTCAGTTATTTAAAAAATGATTAAGCATATGTCGTGAATATCTTGGCAGATTGATCCTAACAAACAAATTTTTAGCTTAAATTGGACTCGGTTGCGAATTTGAATACGTTGCTTCACTTGACGGTGCCTAATTGTATCCAGCTTTTAGGCAAGCCGTCCCCCGTAGGGACGTAGCCAAGGGGGGACACGGGCCATCCCCCCCCCCCCCACCCACCCACCCTGAAGCGAAATAATTCCACCTGATAGAATGAGATTCCTGATGAGAAACCCTACCCACTCCCCTCCCGCGTTCAGCAGTATAATGGGTATTGAGGAGCAAAATTCGATTTCCATACTAGATAGAATTTGAGATCGTTTAAAATCCCGACCCCTACCCCCCCCCCCCGGTCAGCAGCAATCATATGGCTGAGGAGCAAAATGTGATTTTTTTCGACGTGGCCCCCCACCCTGAGCAAAATCCTGGCTACGTGCCTGCCCTCCCCTGCATTCTGCAATAAATATATTCACGGTTAGCAGCACTTACTTGAACACTGCAATTTTACGCCTAGAGCACAAAACACATTTCAGCGGCATATTTTTTACTAGCTCAGATACCCGACGCTGTCCGGGAAATGCACGGGGCCACAGCTTTGCCTGCCTTGGAAATTGAGTTCCTGGACTTAGATTAATTACACCACCACGCATTCCGTGAAAGCGAGCTATTATCATGCAAGGCAAGCCAATCCTTCCAGCACGCACCTACCAAATTTTACAGGTAGAACACAAAGAATCCAAAAGTCTCTAGACTATCCCAGAAGTCTCTAGGTTTTCGAAAAATTCCCCAGGGGAATTGACTCAATGATTTTTAGAAACGCCATGCTGAAGAAAAACACAACTAATCTTGGTAAAAATGAGGTCATTATCCTAACGCTACCAAGAAACCGGCATTGCACGTAGAAAACAATATACGATATTCTAAAGAGCATGCTGAAGAAAGGCGGCATGCCGAAGGGGAAAGCGAGAAAAAAGGGCATGCTGAGAAAGGGCCATAGCGAAGAAAGCAACTGCAAGAAAAAAGAAAGCAACATCAGCATGCAAGAAAGGAAGCAACATCAAGAACGACAAACATGCCGAAAAAAGCGCCATGCTGAAGAAAGCAAACGTAATTCTTGGAAAATAAGCAAATTATCACTAACGCTACCAAGAAACCGGGCATGCCGAAGAAAACAATATACGTTATTCTAAAGAGCATTGCTGAAAAGCGGCAATCAAGGGAAACGACGAAAAAAGAGGTTATGCTGAAGGAAAGCGCCATGCCGAACGAAAGCGAGAAAAAAAGGGCATGCTGAAGAAAGCGCCATGCTGAAGAAGGAAAGCAACTAATTCTGGTAAAAATCGCAAGAAACTGGCATGCCAAAGAAAAGGCAATAATGGCAAAGGTAATGTCGTTGATAACTGTAAGTTCTTCTTCCTTCTGCAGGTAGAAACAATAAAAGATCATGCTGAAGAAAGCGCCATGCCGAAGAAAGCAACATGCAGAAGAAAGCGAGAAAAAAGAGCCTGCTGAAGAAAGCGCCATGCCGAAGAAAGCAACTAATTCTGGTAAAAATAAGCCAATTATCACTACACGCTACCAAAGAAACCGCATGCCGAATGATGAGCACTGTTGGATAATCATTGCTTGAGACTAATTCTGGTTAAAAATAAGCCCAATTAATCACTAAAACCGCTCCACACACGAGGTTTTGCAGCACACATTATGAGTCAGATCACTTTGGCTAATAACAGGTTAAGTATACGTTTTTCTTTTTGAATTCGAGAGCGTATTCCTCAAATGATAAACACCAAGGTAAACATCAACGATCTAGGGCCGCAGGTGAAGTCGGGTCGTAGGCAGCGAACATGGGACATGACGTCTACGGCAGGTGCGCTAGACACAGAGAAACCAAAGAAGCTGTTCCGAATTCAGCTCGTACATTGGTGGGAATTCACGATCGACGCTAGACGCATGGACGTCATAAGGACAGATCTGACATTTTATTTTGGAAAGTATCATTACTGGATTTACGACTGATTCGGAATAGGGCCATTGCTGGCAATGCTAAGAAACCTGGCCACTTTAATAAACGCCAAATTTAGCACACTAAAAAACTGCAAAAATTCTACGGATAGTCTTTCTATAAGATATGACAGTCTTGCAAGCCATAAATGCACCGGGAAACCTGCGAAAAATAGGCCCGAATAATTCTGATCTGGCATTGTTTTTTGCCTAGAGGTCTGTGTTAGCCGCCCATAGGTCACTGACATTAAGGAGCTTTTGCTTTATTTATAAGATGAAAAAGAGACAAAATCAAGACATAATCATTTAATAGTGAGTAATGAGTTTAAATGGGTAATGAGTGAATCTGAGTTGACATGGATATATAGCCTTATATTAGTACCCTTTCAATGACCTCCCCCAAGTTCGTACCTATAAAGACGGTAAAGTCACGCGGCGATTTGACTGCATCCCACCAAGAGTGCTGACATCATTTGTAACTAGAACATCTCACACCTTTGCAAATCAATAACAACTAGCAAAATGATAAGAGTTTAGCAACTTGTTCTTTGTAAAGTAGTTTTTCCCATGTTGATTTTGAATCGAGACGCATTGGAGTAATTCGACTTTTCAATAAAATAATATATTATCAGCTCAAATACAACCTCTTGACAACTAGAGATAGATAACTTAATTTGTGTATGCAATCATGAACCGTGATACACAAATTCAGGCTAAACATTACATGTAAATAAATACAAATCAAACTCTGTATTGGCAACGAAGTTCAATCAAAAGTAATTTGTTACTCCTCCACTAATGTAAAAAAGGTAAATGAGGAATACATCTGACGTCACTTTCATAGCCAACTGAGCCTATATCGGCAACATGCATGACACCCATTTTACCTCTAAAAGCAGCCACATTAGTCGTGTTAACTGCTGCATGTTCGTCATCAAAAGTCTGTACTTGCTCTAGGTTGGTATTCGTTAGCATTTATAAAACAACTTAAATATATAATTTCACTAATATTTTTGCTGGGAATAACATTTTAAATTCAATTTCAGAATGAAAAACAATAACTTAACTCGTAAATTGCATTTTTGCAGTCACGAGAATTAGGTACTGAAACAGTATGTTCCTATCCAGCACTAGCAACTAATTTGTGAATCAAACACTTTCACGAGTCTTACGTCATCTCTACGTCATAGCCATGCGTCATATCAGCAAAAATCAGCCAATCAGCGATTGGAGTTACCGGGTATACCCGGTCTCGACTTTTAGGTACTGAATATTAAATAATTAAGATTCTTTAAAATGTGAAAGCGTCACAAGTTCATTTTCGAGCATGCGCCAAACTTGGCTATCTCAACTCAAAACCTAATGTTAAAGGTGAACTTTTCTCTTTAAAGGGTACGTACTCCTCCTTCCGGATGATATCCGCAAAAACAGGCTACAACCTAGGACCACTTATGATTTAATTGCCATTAAACTCTTATCCAAAAAGCGCAAATAAACAAAAAAACCAATATTAATTATTACTTTAGAATCTAAAAACTGTTTACATTAACACACCCCACTACCGTACATGGAAGCGTTTCCTCAATTAAACTGCAATCATAGAGAAGGGATATCAACTTGAAACTGACAACAAAGTCAGCTGACGCTATGGCAATGGATTGAGACGGCCGATGCGCTGTATACTAATACATTGTGGTTCCTGTAACTGAATCTAGCGCACTGCCGCATTAGAGTCGTTTTCATGGAACGTGAACAGACTCTCTTCCATTTGTATCTCCGAGAATCGGAGACAATCACAAGAAAAACCTCGTTCGGGAAAAACCCATCAATGCTGAGAAATCAAATAACTCCTTCGTAAAAGTTAAAAACCTTTCTGACATTAAACTTCCTTCATTGTCATCAACTCCATCATGCCTATCTTTGGTAAGTAGTGGTGGGGACTCGAAAATCCTCATTGGCTGGAAGAAAACTTGAATTTTGAACGGCGATATTTGGCGGACGGGCGCCGAATTCAATAAAAACGGACTTCATGAGGTGCTATCAAATTCGGCTGTTCTTTAACATATCAAATTTTACTTTGAGTGGACAGTGTCCCTTAACACGCGCCCTGGAGGAGGGAGAGGGCGAAATCAACCCTAATCTCCAGTTTTTCGAGGATTGCGAAAAAAGTGGCAGCCACAGCCATCGTTTTTGGCATACCTGTTTGAAAATTAATACCCACATTATGCTAAATATTGGCCTCGGATCATCTCAGGTCAGTTCATCAGACCAGGTCACGTGATAACCTCACTTCCAAAACGTTTGCGGTCGTCTACACTAATGAGCACTGATGATACACCGGCGATAGATAGCACGGCATCTGCAACGCTGAGATAGCCCTCCCGAGTGCTAGCAACAAATAATGCAAAAATGGGAATTGCTCCGAAAATTGCAGATTATCGCAGGTGAACGGATTGACGAAGATTTATTGGGCAACGCTTTGGTGCTCAATTAAACCTGGGATCAGTTGGTCGTTTTGATATCGACCTTATTAAACTTACGTTACAAAATTGCGTTACAATTTTTACTCTTCTAAAAAGTTGCGCTGAAACTGGCTTAAACGTTATTTTATAATATGTTGTATAGCCTCATTATGCAGCCAACATTTCATTTTGTAAGATGCAGCCCATTTCATATTTACTGAGTGACTCATAATACTTCCTTGAATATTGTTTACGTCAACAGCAGCGGCCAGCGACGACACGTGTCTGTGCATCCGTGTGATTCAAATGTCCATGTTATTCCGACACATGCCTTATACACTTAGACGGTTTATGACGAACGATAAAGCATGCCGAGATCGTAACTTGGGGACAATTTTGTGACAGACAGTGTGCAAATGTTATTCCATTATTGAAAGGTTGCCAAATTATCAGTCGCGCTAATCAGGGCTCCAGTCCCATTGTGGGGAGAGACCGCCTCATGTCTGGCACTGCAGCAGATGTGACGCCGCCTCCGGCACCAGCCGAATAGTCATGGCTGACACAAATGTATGCGGCAAGGCACGCCAGGCGCCCAGTCTTTCTCTCAGATAGGGTAAACTTTACCAATTGTTCAGTTTAAGACCGGATAAAAGATTCATAAATTGAAATCCGTGGAGATATTGAATCGAGGTCTGCATAAGTAAAACTACCTTATTGGATTTCCAATCGTTTCGACACTTTATGAATGTAATGTTTAGGACACAGTGAAATGCCGGTTGACAAACCTCCGGCAACTTTCACTGGGTTCTGTTCTACCCTCTTCTCTAAGGTAGTGTATAATATAGTGTTTCTGTTCTGTCCTCTTCCCCAAAGCAATGTTTAGTATGGTGTTTCTGTTTTGTCCTCTTACTTAACCCGCGCCCTGGTGGGCCTCCGAGACAACTTTACCATGGTGGGGGGTCTAAATGACTCCACCCCTCTAACTAAAAAACTAAAAGGGATAGAAAGACGCCGAAAAGAGTTCGAAAGCTCTCAACATATATATTCGAAGTTACACAGACCATTCTTAGCTAAGGTCAATATTGAGGTCGCCAAAGGTCATCAAAGGTCAAATTTTACAGTTTTTGGACTTCGCTTCGAAAAAACTTATATCTCGTGAACTATAATAGCTAGGAACAAACGGGAAAAACTAAAGCTCATTGAATAATCAATATCATGTAGCGTACTCAAAATTGAGCTCAGATCAATAGTTTAGGCTACAGAGGTCATCAAAGGTAAAAAATGCAGTTTTTTTGTAGAATTTGTTTTCCTAAATAACTTTTATCTAAAAATGATAGAGCAACAATTTTAACACCATCGTGTTTGTCTCGTAGAGGCGCTTTGATACATACACTTGGTGGCCTGGTAAGGTCAAGCAGGGGATAGAAAATATAGTTTATATACAGGCACGTGAGCTGACACGGTATACACAAATACTGCTGGATGTTAACACTGAATGGTCCCGGTTTTCTAATATTTATACAGGGGTGGTAAAATTGCTTTGGGTGGCCCCGACTAGGCGTGGCACATACAAAAATGACCCCGGCCCAGCTGGGGCAATTTTTGTATGTATCCCCAGCTGAGCTATATATTATTAATATAGGCATTCGGATCGGCAACTGTCGCAGCGCCACCTGTAAAGGATAACGACATGGTAGTAGCATATAGTGTCGCATCAACACCAGGCCGTTGATGGCGTCATTTTTTATAACCCAATTCACATTGCATAAGGCAATTTACCTACAAACCTAAATTACACACCTGAACCACACACCTAAATTAATCTCACCTAAACACACCTAACCTAACCTTACCCTTGGAGCCATTTAAAATATTTATTAAACATTCTATCGTTCATAATCCTCAATATGTTGCTACATTTCGGTGATTGTAAATCATTTTTGGTGATAAGGTTAGTCGCTTCGGTGATAGGATTAATTTATTTCACTTTGTTTGTATACAAACAAATTAACATCACATGCGCCTTAAATGACGACAATTGCCAAATACTGCTGGAAAGTTAAACTGAATGCCCCGATTTTTCTACTATTTATGTATATTCTTTAAAGTCGCTGGTAAACACTAAAATCCTCTGACCGCAGTAAAATCCATGATAAAATACACGAGGGCTGGGTCCGGTCTGCGGGGTTTTTTCCTGTTTTTTTTTTTTTTTTTTTTATTTCAGGGGACAAAAGCCTACTTACTACTAGATAAAACTGTATACATACATTTTTTTCGTCGGAATATGGGAAACTAAATAATGGGATAATGAGTGAACGCAACTGCCTAATTAAAAAAATGTAGGGATCATACACACCGACTGACGTGGTTATGATATCGTGATGAAGAATACATCTAATGTGATTTTTGACGAACAGTATTTTCAAGGATTATTCCACTCTCAGTTTATCACAGGAATTTGCATGTTATTATTTTACTGCATTTTGCCCCCGGGTATCACATCAGAATGAACAAATTTTTCCCCCCGACCTTGTCCATAAGACAAACACTTTACCACCCCTGTATTTATTAGTATAATTCTCCGCTTGGTAAAACATAGCGATCCTCTGTCCAGACAGTAAAATTTCATATGACTAACAATACACAAGGACTGGGTCCGGTCTGGGACAAAAGCCTACTTACTACTTGATAAACTGTATTGCCTTAAAAAAAATCGTCGGAATATTAGGTGAACTAAATCATTGGAAATCAAGAGCTGGAACGCAACTGCTAGTTTAACAATACAAGTTGTTCATACATACCCGACTGACGTGATTATGATAACGCCCCATGATGAAAATACCATCTGATTTGATTTTGACGAACAGTGCTTCTAAGGATTATCACTTAGTTTCACAGAAATGGCATATTAATTATTTTTACTGTCATTTTGTTCCCGGGTTCTTTATCAGAATGAACATTTTGTCCCCGACCTTGTCCATAAGGTCAGAACACTTAACCACCCCTGAGGTCAAATTCAAAATTTGACCTTAGGTCGAGGTCATTTGGTGACCCGGGTAGATCATGTTGAATATGAGGCGATGCGGCCAGATGAGACGAACACAGTGGTGTCAATTGCTCGTCTCAATTGCTCGTATTAGAGTTATTAGCAAATCATTGCTGATGACCTCAGGTGACCTCAGATGACCTTATAGAGATCACTGAGCAACAATTGCACCTTGATCATCCAGAATGAGGTAAAATAACATGATTCTGAAAGAATTAACTTTATCCAACGCATATTTTCTGAAAAAGGAAGCATCTGTATATGTTCCCGTTCACTTATAATGGGGAGGTCTGAAAATTGACCTAACTTTAGATCAGAGATGCAAAAATTCAGAGATACACCAATTGTAGGTACTTATGATTTTATGAAATACTGCAAGTTTCAAATCATTTGGACAAAAACTGTGGCTTTGGCACGATCACAAATATTTTGGAAGGCAAGGTCACTTAAAGTGATCTGGTGACCTGACCTGAGATGACCTGAAGTCAAATTTTTGATTAAGTGTGGGCAATTGATTTTCAAACAGCTATACAAATTTTGGCGGCGAAACCTTCAGGGGGGTCAAAATGACATCCCCCACACACACACCAGGGCGAGGACAACCCTCGCCCGGATAGGGCACTGCGAGTACACACACACACACACACACACACACACACACACACACACACACACACACACACACACACACACCACCCTACACACAACACACACACACACACACGAACACACACACGGACACACACAGACACTAATACACACAGGACATTAAATACACACGACACAAGACATCTACATAGGCTGGCAACATTCTGCGAGCGACCGCTTAGAGAAATATTTGACGACTTAAGGTGTGCAACGGTAAATTGTAGCAGCACCTTCTCCAATTTCAAATTAAGATTATATTTTTTGCAGCCGCACATGTCTGCTGAATATCAAATGCCTAGCCGAACAAACTATTCTTCGGGATGTCGGTGTTGAACATTTTCGAGACAAAAGACCTTTCAGGCACCGTTGGAAGGCGTTCATCCGTCATGCTAATCTCTACGCGATCTATCACACACCACGTCATCCATCTACTAATTTACCGGGGTGAGCCCACTCACTCCAGGTGATGTATTGCACGACAATACGCATTATCTGAAAGGGCGGTAAAGATCCGCCATATGCTCCAGCGTGGTGAAGCGTTAGGAAAAGGCACAACAACTACCTTATTCTTATGTGCGCTTTGTAAATCCTAACAGAGTTCAGAGAGATAGAACAAAGCAAACTTGGTAATTGATTTAATTTGCTGGAATTTAAGAACATCGATGCCTTATAATAGTTTATAAACTGATAAATACCAGTAAGACGCCTTAAACGGCGAAGGACGAGCCCGATCGATTTGAACACTTCTTCTCGCGTTCATTTTTCACCGTCTAACGGGTGTTTGCAAAGCATGGACATCGTTTAATTATGTGTCGCTGATGGTTCGATCTTCGCAGTTCGCAATTAGACTCCCGAACTAAAATCTAGGTGACTTTTATAACTTTACTAGCTTTTTAAAGCTGTTAGCTTTACATTTCTAATTAGAAGCTTAGTTTAGGCAAAATTCATTTTGGGTGTGTATTAGATGGATTGATTGCGTTTACAGCCGCATATTTGTATCGTCGAGCACCCTTTGGTTTTGAAGTCTACGGCTGCCTGAGACATGAAGGAAATATTATCAATCGTTAATAAAAATATACAGACAGATTTTTTAACTGTGAAAGTACTGGATGCAAACCAAATTGGTTTAATGCATTTTAAGAGACGGTACATTGTTACAATTTGTGTTGTCATCGCTTCACGTCCCATAGGTGCTGAGCACTGATTTAAAAGTGTGAAGCGTTCATCAACTATGAGATTTCGCGCTTGTGACTATGCGATAACTTTGCACGTACCACGCGGCGACGATCACACATAGTGATACGCGGGCGGATCTTTCTCTACGCATCTGTTTTTGACCCGTTGTCTATTGCGGGACCTTGTGTTGCGAGATATAGGTCACTGGGATATTCGCAACGACGTGTTTTGTAGGTAATTTTTGTTGACGACGGGTCACCGTAGTGCACGTGCAGTTGAACCCAGAGATTATTTTACCACTGTGTTGCAAAAATTGCATGTGGGTGTGTCATCACCAGTCCTCCACACAAATTTTAGCTTATTAGTTCAGCCGCTTTTCCACTGAATACGCCAGGTGGATTATATACTTAGCTGACACCCTGACCCGTGCACGTGTCACGCGCCGTGCTTGACCCATCACATTGAGAAAAAACATGTCTATTCTAGATGCATTGCATGGGCTATCATATGGCGAAGACCGCTTGTCATCGGAATGCGGTTCAAAAGATAATAAGCTCTGACCAGCGTTCGCCGGTCGGGCTGCCGCCGGGTCGGTCGCTCTAGTATGTATTGAGGAAAAATCCGTATTCAATCGAGGACTCGCTCGCGCTTTCGCGCTCCGCTCTAATGATTATGATGGCCACATTTTGGCGCAAAATCGTGCTGTGCATCGTCCTAAACGCCAAGAGGCATTCATGTTCTCTTCAGGTGGGTAGAATTTAAAAAATGCTAATGTTTATTAGTCCAATACCTCACTTCTGTTCTAAGATTCTCGTTAGGAATCTCAATATTTGTTTCGCTGCTGCTACATGCTGTCAGAAGCCTAATTTGAAACGTTTTCTTTTAACCCGCCATTTGCTGAGGGGGCGAATAACGCCCCTCCCTGAGGGATTTTCGAAATGGCTTAAAAACTGGACAGCGCTATCTCAATGCAAAACTTAGAGTACTTTCACCTACATCAATTTGACGTCTTCTGTACCAAAATTAATCAACTTTACATATTTTTGTTATCAAGTAATATCAACTTCAGTGACGTCACTACATACACGCTTGACGCAAAAATCAGTGAAAGTTTAGCTGTCCGTACAAAGGAAATTCATAAAGCAAAATACAATTAAAAACCGTCAAAAGATTACAAATGACAAGGGCTAGAAAATGGCTATCTCGAAATATTTGAACATTTCGGTTTTCAACCTTCCAAATGGAAAGAAATGGGGAAAATGAC
>VOPJ01004310.1:0-18479 GCA_014673585.1 Semibalanus balanoides | reverse complement strand
GCATGCATTAAAGAAAACCAGTCGCTTTGCCAAATCGCTGTGAATGTGCTAATAATGGGTATTCCTACCTGACAATATTTGATAAAATTTATTTTGGTTGGCTATTATTCATGTATCCCTAAAAACGAAGCAATCTATTTCGAAAACATAAACTAGCAAATCCAGCATAGATTGCGAGAAGCGGCGCGGATTTCAAAAGTGGAGCATGTTGTTATGACATCGCGTGCTGCGAAAGAAGGTGTAAAAGACTCAGAACTTCTGTAAAAATATTATTTATATGATCAGCAAGCACAAATGTTATGATTATTCTATAAATTGCCAACACTTCTAGCAAAATATTGCTATTGGCAAAGGGTTCCAGAACAACTGTCTTTAACACATTGCTTTTCGTCAAAAAGTCAACAATTTTTTAGAAAGCACCGAATTTTTAATGGTGAAAATCCAGTATATTCAGCAGATATTTGCCAAAAGAGTCTTGACAACAAAACGGAGTATGTCGTAAGTGATTTATCTACATGACCTTCACTAGCATCTTAGTTTAATACCCTAATGCACGATTGCGAGATAAAATCATATCAAATTCACATAGCATTTCAAGATTAGATTTTAGTTCCAGCTACAATAATTGATCCAAGGTTTATCTCCTAGGATTGTGCGATACCTGCAATTTATCAAACCTTAATCTACACAGTTACATGATTGTCCAAATTGTGCTAAGTTCCACAAAACGACCATCATAAAGGTCGTTTAGCTGGATCCAGCGTATCTCAAGTCAACATTTGAAAAGTGTACCTTTTCTTTTTATATTTGAATTTGTACCTTTTGGAAATACAGCGGATACCTCGAAAATATTAAGATCTCAGATCTCAATAGATCTCTCAATATGTGTTTTACACCAACCCCAGAGGAAAAGCGAATTTCATAACTTAAGTGGGTCAAAAATCAAGACTCCTCGAATCACAAAGCGGGGTCCGTTAGCAGTCAGTATACATTGATCGTCCAGCGGAGTGGACGATCTATGTATGTATAGCACTAGCTTTTACTATTCGTACTTTCGATTTTAAAATTGACACTCTTTATGACATTAATTATTTATGAATGATATGAATAACGTGTACCACTAACGGTTGTACACAAACATGCTATGATATATTCGCATAAAAGTAAATCAGACATTTCAAAAACAGTTCGGTTTCCGTACTTACTGGTAAAGCATGCATGGCATGAAGCAGACTGAGCGAGTTATTGCATACATTGTGTCCGGCAAAGGATAGGCTGTTTGCTGCAATAGTAAAGGATTACTCACTTGCACCTTTTTGTGACTTTCGGTTGTTTTGTTTCTGATTCTGACAAGATCGTTGCGGACAGCGGGAAATGAATTTCAAGTCGAAACACGTGCATATCCTGTAGCCGGTATTCATTTTTGTTTATTTATGGATGATATAAGTTTCTTTCGGTGTGTTAAATATTTTCACGTAGTCTATACCATGTGTTAATTTTCGACAACATTACAAGTGTATATACCGTTGCATAATCAGTGCAGTGAAACAGGAGTTAAACCAGAAACCCACGCAAGCAAGCAAGCAAGATGAAGACGGATTTTCGTCCATCTGTAAGACTTCATTCGTTCGAACTATTCGCGGTCACTCACTCCGTCTGATTTACCCACCTTCCATCGTGAGCAATAAGCAATGCTCATTGCTCATGCGCCCACACCCCTATCTGCGGGTGAAAATACACCACTCGCAAGGCGCAAGCCATTGAAAATCCTTGATCCGCAGCGGATCAATATCAGCCCAAATGAGCCATTTAGAGCTGCCGGAATGCCTCAACAGGAGAGTCGGAGTCATAACTCACTGTGCAACAAAGCCCTGTCAGCCACCGCCCCCCCCCCCTCCCCTGCACAGGCGGGACGAACACAACAGCCGCCTCCAACGCTGTTGGACCGCGCCCTGTTCGTCGCTATCGGCATTGTCGGATCCACAACTAATTTCGTGTGAGTGTTTTTTTCTTCTTCTAACAAGCGGAACGTTGAGGTTGACACACTTTATAAGGACCGGGCTGAGGGCTGTGAGTGCGGCACGTGGAGGGGCTGAGGGCTGGGTGACGTGGCACGTGGAGGGGCCGGGTGGTGTGGTCGCGCGGCCACGTGGGTCGACGTGAGCTGGGGGTGGAGTTGCGTGGACGCCTGCGGGCCGTCCCTGTTCAAAGCGTCACACCACGTCACCATGTGTAGTGATGTAGGGTTATCAGCAGGAGGCACCACGCACGCGACACAGAGGAAGTCGGCGACGCTCCCAGTATCTGGTGGTCGGCCACCACATCGTCTGGATACGGTGTCTCAGGTATCAATTCGTCCCGAGTTGTATTTTTATGAGTAACAATGAAATATCACGTGAGATCAGATGTTATATCCAGAGGCGGAACCAGAGGGCAAAGGGGTTATGCCTTCCCCTTCAAAACACCAGAAACTATGATTGCTCCCCCCGAAAAAATACTGTCGGACGAAACGGTCGACCTCTGCAAATTTATCGTAAAACTTGTCTTTTCAGCAGACAAAATCCAGCTATTCACAGTCAAGAACGGTACAATCTCGCGCCGCTTCGCGACATGACACAAGTTTCGCAATTGCTTCTATAAATTTTGAAAATGGAAAAATTAATTGCATTAAGTGTCTGGTAGAGACTTTTCCTGGCGGTAATAGCTGACCCCAGGGACCAATATTTTGCATCATACCAAGATGTGTAACCAGGATAATGGGTTACCTGAGGCTTGGCTCCACTCACGGGCTGGTTTCAATATAACAATGTAATCTTCCACGACCTAAAAACCAACTGTCACGCGGTGGCGTCACATCGGTGACCATCGTCATTACGAACCTATCGTCATCGTTTGCCATTCGTTGTTACGCTGAGTTTAATTCCTAAGATGGTTAGCTTCTTATCCTCTACATCGGTCCACATGGCCCACCTTATCCTCTACATCGGTCCACATGGCCCTTATCCTCCTTCAATCGTCCAATGGCCCACCTTATTCCTCTACATCGGTCCACATCGGCCCACCTTATCCTCTACACATTCGGTCCACATGCCCACCTTATTCCTACTACATCGGTCCACATGGCCCACCTTATCCTCTACATCGGTCCACATGGCCCACCTTATCCTCTACACCGGTCCACATGGCCCACCTTATCCTCTACATCGGTCCACATGGCCCACCTTATCCTCTACATCGGTCCACCATGGACCCACCTTATTCCTCTACACCGGTCCACATGAGCCAATACCTTATCCTCTACATCGGTGCACATGGCCCACCTCATCTCATACATCGGTCCACATGGCCCACACTATCCTACTACACGGTGCACATGGCCCACCTTATCCTCTACATCGGTCCACAGGCCCACCTTATCCTCTTACTCGGTCCACATGCCCACCTTATCATCTACACCGAGCACATGGCCCACCTAATCCTCTAATCGGTCGGCACATGGCCCACCTTATCCTCTACATCGGTCCACATGGCCCACCTTATCCTCTACATCGGTCCACATGGCCCACCTTATCCTCTACACCGCCTTTATTTCTAGGGTTTATCAGGCAAACTCTTAAACACGCACTGCCTTGCGGCGCTAAATAATATGTATCTATACTTTAACAGGAAAATACACATTAAGAATGGTGAAATAGTTAAAATACACGCATAAAATAGGGTACAACATTCTCATCAATTCAGCTGACTCTCCACTAAAAAACTTTTGGCGACGCCCCTGCGTACAGTTGCGGACGGACTGGCGACTCACCCCCCCCCCCCCTCCCGGTCAACAACTTTCTCACTGACGGCTGATGGCTTTCTATCCCCTCCCCGCTTTTTTCTTCAAATTTGCCACTGAATTGCACGCTCCCTCACAAAAAAACCGGTTATGCCCACCCCTGGTTATATCCGGTGTAGTATTTATATCCGGTTATATCCGGTGTAGTATTGCCCGCAGCGGCGGAATGATCACTAGAGTCGAGAGCTGATCGACTGCATACAGCATACTGTAGTGCACGAGGCAAAACTGAGCTAGCTGAATGCCGCAAATATCAGTGGACAGTTTATAAGTAATGTCATTTCGCTCCTGTGAATTTGACTCGGCTCTGTGTCCAGAGGTCGCCGCCGCCCCTGGAATAGTGATGGGTATTGCGTGACAGGAATTACTTGATTGCATAAAGGCGCATAGTCCAATTATGTAGCGGCAGGAGTAATTAAGCATTCTTAATTAAGAATAGCCGCTATTAATGTGATGAGGTGCCGTTACTGAACGGATAACGGCCGAAGGACACGCAAGGCGAAAGTTCGAACCAGAGTGAGCATATTTTGCATCCAGAGTGATCGAACAGCCGACGTCGATCAAGCGCAACAAGCACAAAATATAAACAGAAGTATCTTTAACACCTGTCACACATTTTCGGCAGAATGATTACTTAGGTAAAGCATCATTTAAGGCAAAGTAAGACAATTTATTTCAAGATTGTTTGATAATTTCGGAAAATCCAAGCGTAATTGTCTGCAATAAATATATTAAATATAGTTATACTCTCAAAGCGACTGCTGATGCCTCGATTTTCATATAACATAAATTCATAAACATCTCACGGCGATTAAATCCTTAAACTATGACCTCTGGGCTCTAAGATATAAATACAGTCTACATTATGCCTTATAATACTAGTAAAGCATGCATGGCATGAAGCAGACGGAGCGAGTTATGGCATTTGTGTCTGGCAACTGATAAGCATTGTTGTTTGCTGCAATGGTAAAAGATTACATATACCTGCACCCTTCTGTGGCTCTCAGCTATTGTGTTTCTGATTAGTAAAGGATCACATATCTGCACCTTTCTGTGGCTCTAAGCTATTTTGTTTCTGATTAGTAAAGGATCACATACCTGCACCTTTCTGTGGCTCTCAGCTATTTTGTTTCTGATTCTCACAAGATCGTTGCGGATAGCGGAGATTGAATTCAAAGTCAACGCACGTGATATCATGCAGCCGGTATTTATTTTTGTGTATTTATGGATGATAAAGTTTCTTTAGTTGCGTCCAAGGCCGTATAAGAGGTTGCGTCACAGAGAAGGGATGAACAGGAGGAACCACTCCCCGGATTTCTCCATTGCTGTCGGCGACAGCGCAGTGCTGCCATATTCGCCCGGCATATTTCTTTCAGAAAGGAAAAGCCGCTCGGACGCCCGCTCCCGGCCGGGACCCTATGAGACCCATTCATACGTTAAATGTGATGTTTGCTCACTTTTGTGTTGATTTGGATATCTATATGTGTTATTTCAAATAGCCTCTAGCTATTATATGAAAAATTAACCTCATGCTCATAATATTTACACATATTATGAGCATGAGGTTAATTTTTCATATAATAATTATACTAATAATGCTCAAAGTAACGTTTGATTTCATTAGCCTCTAGCTGGTCAAATAGCATCTAGCTTATCGCCGTTTTTTCTGGCTTCTTTGGAAGCCATGCAGTCGTCAAAAGCGACGGAGTGGTGCATCCTGTATATCCCTTGTCCGTGGTTGTGTGAAATACTTTTATGTAGCCTATACCACGAAACAAGGATATACATGATGTGCCACCACAACGCTTTTGACGACCGCATGGCTTCTATAGAAGCCAGAAAGGAAAAGACGCGGCGATAAGCAAGATGCTAGATGCTATCTGACCAGCTAGATGCTATTTGAAATAGCACATATTGATATTAAAATCAACACAAAAGTGACTCACCTTTGTTGGGAAAATGTCTACGGAAGTTATGCGATACATGTTTTATGCTTTATTTTACACGTAAAATTCGATAGAATTAGCAATTTTCACAGTCTGACACCATATTGGGTCAAGGTCAGGTCACATAAATTTAAAATTTGATATTGATTAATATGAATACAAACTGAGTAGACCAATTTTGTCCAAGAAACACAACGGTGATATTTATTTGAATGTATCTGGTCAATAAAAGACCCAAAGGGTAACTTTTACAACTGACGCCATGAGTTACTTATACTTGGTAGTTAGTGAGCCATCAGTCAGTCAAACATAAATAAATTGCTTTGATATTTGTTTTTTGGGATAAGTGATGCTTTGTTCACTGATATATATATATATATATATATATATATATATATATATTGATGTTTTGATTTTTTCTCTCAAAAATTAAGATCTTGTGAACAAGTTTCTAAAAAAATAGTTTTTCCATAAAGTTTTAAGCCGGTCCTAATAAAAACACACATTTCCCGAACTATTAGATTGACATTTCAAGAATGTTTTTTTTTCTTTTTTAGACGTTTTCCGTTTGCCAATTTGCTTGAAACTCGTTTTTCTACCATTATGCAAAAATTTATCGTGTTTCACAAAAATTAGGCATGAACATGACATCACTAAAACGTGATTATCTTCCAGAGAACAGCATCAATTTTATTGAAATTGTGTGAGAAGACTTATAATTGATGCAGCATAAGGTGCTGAAAGGCTAACGTTGATATCCAACACAGTTTTCAAGCTATGGATAAAATTCGGGGGAGAGGCAGATTCGCCCCCACCCCCCAGCGGGGCGCGGAGAAACATGCAATCATTGCATCGTGAAAAGCCTTTAGCTTTCCTCGTTTATCTTGGTTTATCCAGCTGGCAATATAGTTCTTGAGCGGTGGGCTAGGCTGTGGATCGTGGTGACGGCGAGTGGGGACAATAAAGACGGCTGGCCCAGCTTCCTACGGCGCACCTGCGACAGATGGCGCAGTGGCGGTCCTGCCCTGACCTCTCCAGTCCGCAGAAATAATACCGGTCCACTGAGCCATTGTTTCACTGTAATAAAGCTGGCGTTTATGGTTTAGTTGCAGGTAACTTAACCCACTGCTGTTTTTTGCTCTTTTTAATGTATTTTATCAAAAGCAAACGAATGCAAATATTGTGTTGTCACTTAACTAAAATTACATCCATATTGTCAGTATTTAAAATAATAAGGTATATTTACGTAATTTATAATTCTCCTCTCCGATGTGTCGTGACGTCAGAGAGCAATAATGCAGGCGATCAAAGTTACCTGAGGTAGTTTTGAACAGCTCGGTTGACACATGTTTTAATATGAAACAAAACGAGAATTGGGTTATCTCACCTTGTGACCATTGGCATAACAATAATCTTAACGGCAGTTCAAAGACATTTTAACGGATCGCTACAGCCAAACGGATTCTAGGGATGCTCTAGATCTCTTTCCATACAAGCTCTGGACCCGACAGAAGCTATTTCATAACAATATTGAGGGTACGGCAGGGGCACAGCTAGGAGGCAGAGGGGCACTGCCCTCCTCTATTGGGCCGCCTTTTACACTACAAATATCGGTGACGTCCCTATTTGCGACTGCTTAGGGGCCTTGCAAAATATAGTGGCCTAAATCCGGGAGATATTTGTGCGCGCCATTTTTCGGAGGGGGGGGGGTTTGCCTAGGGAAGGCCTGGGAATGCCGTGTCCCCCTTGCCAAATATCAAGGGGACATGGCATTCCCTCTGCGCCCCTGCCATTCCCTCTGCGGTACGGTCGCATTTTGCAAGTTGTTTCTGGAGCAGTGTTTCAGTGAGGGCAGCATCCGGATCTGAGCCCTCTTGACTACTTCTTGTGGAGGAACTAAAAAAGTTATGTGCTTAAAGGGACACTGCCACCTTAACATTAGATTTGAGTTGAGATAGCCATTTTGGCTGCTTGGCATTGCAATTATGTATGTATAAGTTAAAAAACAAGCACTGAGAAGGTCGAATTCACAGAAAAATTCGAGTATTGATATGGACTTATCTAGTAACTTTCCAGTCCCCAATGTAGTGTTTAATTGGGACCCTGATTTCGATGTCTTCGTCTCTCTTTACCTAATGTTGATTACCAGTCGACTTGTTTTACGTTTAGCGCCACTACATTAGCCATACACTAGTCAATACTTATGGCTGCGGTGGAAGGTTTATTTTTCCCAAAAATTCCTTCATAAATTGACGTCATCAGCCCAAATATTAAAACGTATTTTCATTAGCAATTGAGCAATGTTTGTGAGAAGAAAACAAATGTTCATAATCGTGTTCTTTAGCAGCAATCTACTTTTATATTTTGCACCACAAACGGCGTACATTTGAGAACTTTTTGGAAGGTGGCAGTGTCCCTTTAAGAAGAATCTCCAGACCAGAAAGCAGCTCAAGAGAGCCGTGGGAGCTGCAGTCAGGGGAGGGTCCAGGGGGGGCAAAGGGGCCATCCCCAAAGGTTCTGATACTATGTTTTGACCCCCAACAATGGGACGTACAGTTGTAAAAATTGCCTTTGCAGCAGTCAAAATCCAGCTATCCACATAATAATACCGATATATGCAACCAGGAATAGGGTTACCTGAGTCTGGTTCCAATATTAAAATGTCGTTTTCCACGACCTAAAATAAAACAAATTCACGCCACTTCGCGGCGTTACATCGATGACCATCGTCATAACGAAGCCATCGCCATTGTCTTCGGTTCCTTGTAACGGTGAATTGAATGAATAGCATGTTTAGTTTGTTATTCTCTTCAAGGCCCACCGCCTATGTTTCTGGGTTCTATCAGGCAAACTCGTAAATAACAAGTACCTACTATAACATGAATGTCCACATTAAAATGCTGCAAAGGCTTAAAAAACACGTATAACAATGGGCAATTTTCATTTCGTCATTTCAGCCGACCCCCACTCAAATTATCGTCGACGGCCCTGGGTACAGTTAACAATTGCCATAGTTTTTCGCAAAATAAGGCAATGTCGGAACAATAAAATGCAAGCTGACATATTTCCTTTTTCGATATCCCAAGAGGTCGAAAAGCTATACAAAATAGAAATTGTGAAGTTGCAAAATAAAGTGGCCCAAATCCGGAAAAGAAATTCGAAATTGGGGGTAGGTAAGGTCCGCTAAGAACGGTTTGTCCCTCAAAAAAAACAGCCGGCTGGATCTTCCCTTGGCTGCAGTGCGGGCCTTCCCCGCCGACATGTGCCCGTAAGCAGTGGTGAGTCTGAGGCGGAGGATGCAGAGCTGTGCCTCAGCCGAAACAGAGCCCATCTCGAACATGTGCTGTACCGCTGTAGAATATAGAAAGATGACGTTGTGTTTTGAATTCACACAGCATAAATCGCCATGAATTTATGAGCAGTTCGGTGTGAACAGTAAATCAGAGAAAAGTGCTTAGCCATTTGTATTTGCCACGGGAAATGCCGGAAACACCATGCTTTGCCAGTGGCCGGCGCAATGGTATCGCCATCTGACGTCCTTCATCAAGTGCTTTATAAGTAATAAACTTTTACATACAAATATCTCGCGAACTCAATAATGCAACACGTTTGGAGTTCCGGTGCTGCCTTTTATAACGACTGTTTAAAATGAATGCGAGCCGAGTGATACGAATTCAGAACATGCTGCACCGCCATGCATCACTGTCATACTGTACACCATCGCATACAAGTCGGCACACTGACGGTGCAGCCCAGTAGATCGGAACAGAATGCAAATATAGTTGGGAGCCGATTAACACGCACCCTGGAGGGAACTGATAATTGCACGCCCTGGAGGGCGGTTCCCCCTAAAATCTCGAAAACCACGCAACGTAGCGACACATGCAGGAAACGGCGTTATATAGATCAATACATGCTCAATCGAAAGTATATATCTGTATTATTTTAGGTCATGTCAATATTGAGGTCTCCAGCGGTCATCAGAGATCAGATTTCCCAGTTTTAGGACTTCGCTCCAGAAACCCCCACAGATCTCGAGGACTTTGATAGCTAGGAGCAAAAAATACACAATCGAAAGCTCTTGAAATATCCAATCGTCTTAGGCTGGGTGCGTCTAGTTGCTCAAATGACAAATTCCGGAAGGCCTAGAACAGCCTAGACCTAATTTGCCAACCAGGCGGAGAGGGTATCTTGGCCAAAGTCGCCAGGTGGGTCAGCTGATGATTTGTCCTCCGATTCGGGTGCGTCTAGCCGGTTATCGGGACAAATGGCATTAGTTTTTTTTCTCGCACCAACTCGGTTTACTCACCTCGCCTCGTACATGGGTACGCGCATTAGTGTGCGCGTGCCTCGAGATTGGCTCGTGCTTCTTTGTTTACCGGCCGATTATTAAACTTACGATGTCTGTCTGCCACGAATTGTGTGATATATCAAATTCCGTCGTAAAAAAATGTAATCCGACTCAAACTTTTTAATGATGGGCCGGTAAAGATGACCACCCGGCAGTGTCCTAATTTTGGTGGAAAATTACACCCTATCGATACTAGTTGTCCACTCTTTTTCCCAAGTTTTACTGTGAATATTCCACTCCTTGCATAGGCTAAATGGAACTCTGTTACTGGTTTATAGATGCATTGATATGGAATACGACAGCCTGTGGAGAGAAAAACAGGTATGTACAAATTCACATAGGCAATAACTAATTCTGGTAAGTGCGTGATTGGTTATTGAAAAAGCATAGAACGTATATTAGTGTTGTTTAATTTTCCACTGTCTATGCTGAGCCACAATTTTCCACTCCACACCCCAGCTCTAAATAAATCCTAGGACCCTGCCACCCGGTGATTCCCGCCGGTTGCCTTACGTAACGCCAACGTCTGCACGCTCCTTCTAGGACGCTCCTCCTAGGCACGCTCCTCCTAGGACCCTGCCACCCGGTGATTCCCGCCGGTTGCCGTACGTAACGCCAACGTCCTGCAAACGCCCTCCTCCTAGGACGCTCCTCCTAGGCACGCTCCTCCTAGGACCCTGCCACCCGGTGATTCCCGCCGGTTGCCGTGCGTAACGCCAACGTCTGCATGCTCCTTCCATTTTTTCTTCTTTTCCAGGCCGATTGTAATACGACTCGAGTCAACAATCTGTCACAAATTGAGCGATGTATCTTATGCTCTAGCGGATCCAAGGGGGCGGCAAGGGTCTTACCTAAATCACCTGAAAAATGCAAAATTTGACACATTTTCCAGTGTAGACAGAAATTAAGTAAACTTTTACTTAGGTATATTTGCTTTAAACCGTTCAATAAAGTACAAGGAAGCCAAATTCTATTAGTTTTCCAAATTCGTTAAAACTTTTTTCAATTTAGCCTCTCCAAATCGCCTGCAGCACACGTTCTGGATCCGCCAGTGAATCCTTATGCCGTTGAACAAAATAATCACGAAATTGACCCAACTTAGGTCACATATATAAACATTCTGACATAATCAAATGTTAGGTACTTATGACCTTATGAAATCATCCAAGTTTGAAACCAATCGCCCAAAAACTGTGGCTGTGGTACGACCGCAAACGTTTTGAGACTGGGTCACCTAAGCATGGTCTGGTGATCTGTTTTGAGACTGGGTCACCTAAGCATGGTCTGGTGATCTGTTTTGAGACTGGGTCACCTAAACATGGTCTGCTGATCTGATTTGAGACTGGGTCACCTAAACAGGTCTGCTGATCTGAATTTTGAAAGACTGGGTCACTTAAACATGGTCTGCTGATCTGTTTTTGGAGACTGGGTCACCTAAACAATGGTCCTGCTGATCTTTTTGAGACTGGGTCACCTAAACATGGGGTCTGCTGATTATTGAGACGGGTCACCTAAACAATGGTCCCTGCTGACTCTGATTATGAGACTGGTCACCTAAAAGCATGGTTTGCTGATCTGATTTGAGACTGGGTCACCTAAAACATGGTCCTGCTGATCTGATTTGAGACTGGGTCACCTAAACATGTCTGCTGAATCTAGTTTTGAGACTGGTCACCTAAACATGGTCTGCTGATCTGTTTTGAGACTGTTTGGATCACCTAAACATGTCTGCTGATCTGTTTTGAGACTGGGTCACCTAAACATGGTCTGCTGATCTGATTTGAGAACGGGTCACCTAAACATGGTCTGCTGATCTGATTTGAGACTGGTCACATAAACATGGTCTGCTGATCTGTTTGGAGACCTGGGTCCTCTAAACATAGTCCCTGCTGATCTGATTTGAGACTGGGTCATCTAAACATGGTCTGCTGATCTGATTTGAGACGGGTCACTTAAACATGTCTGCTGATCGATTTGAGACTGGGTCACCTAAACATGGTCTGCTGATCTGATTTGAGACTGGGTCACCTAAACATGGTCTGGTGATCTGGTGATTCTCTGGTGATCTGAGATGACCCAAGGTAAAGAGTCGCACAAAATGTCAATAATTGATTTTTGAGCAGACCTATGCAAAAACGGCGGAGCTGCATTGCACCGTTTTTTTTTGCTATCCTCGAAAAACCTGGGGGGGGGGCGATTTCGCCACCCCATCCAAGGCACGTGTTTAGATGGTTTGAATTGTTTTCATTGTGGTGTCAACAGCGTTAATTCCATTCACTTTTTTCAAAAAACAAAAAATAACGTTATGTGCCATCACTTAAATACTACTTTGGAAAAACATAAAAGCATACAACATAAATAGTTGAGGGTGACAAAGAGGAGAGAAACAACTGTGAACAAAACTAGAAACAGAGATCAAAAGAAGCACACCTAATCTTAGTCACAAGCCGTTTTCACGATGGATTATTTTGCGCGAAATGTTTTAAAACATCTTAAGATGTTTTGAAATGTTTTAGCATACAAGTTTTAGTATACAATATCTTCCAAGAAAAAAGTTACTGATTTACGAGCGATATTATCATATTTAAGAGTTAAGGAAACATAAATGAGCTCTTTATCAAGATTATGTATTCCAAAGATTGGTTTCGTTCTAAGACATATGCGCTCTAGATCCGTTCGTTCAGTTAAAGGGATTGATCGAAGTTTCCGTCCTGAAAGGAAAATGCACTCTTTTGCAGTTGTTATGTGCTTAAAACACGTTTAAGACACATGAGAGTGACCTCGGTTGCCGCATTAAATTGCCATATTTCAGGAAAAGTTATCAGTCGTTTAAACCTTTGACATTTTCAAAGACTTGTATTCTGATAACCCAACTATGAGTTCTCCGTCGCACCACTTTTATATCTATAATCCTTGGGCGCGCATAGCCCGGGTAAAGTAGAGAGCGGCTGTCTATACCTCAGCACGTACTGCCAAAAACAGTACAGCGGCTCCGCATCAACTCGAAGCCTTTGAAACGTCCTTAACGTAAGAAGACTGATTCCAGGAAAAAATGTGGTAACCACGTGGGCCTTCTAAACCACCTTTATAAGTAACGTTTTAACTATGTAACGTCAAAATTATTCCTGGAGAAAAACGACCGTGACATAGGAAGCTGCCCTTTGAGAGCATGGGCGGCAGTAGCTGTGGATTGACATCACAGACTGGCAGCGGAGATCAGATGACAGGTCGACATATGCGCAGAGGGCGAAGAGGAGCATGAGCGTAGATAGGAACGCGAGCGAGGTATGGGGGGCGAGGTGCACGATGCAGTCGAGGCGGAGAGTGTTCCAGCAGGCGTTGCGGTGTGTAAGAAGAGCCCCGCCATGAGCGCGTAGCCCCCGAGACGAGAGAGTATGTTCGAGAGGTTGCATGGAAAGGCTGTAGAGCGCGGTAGGTTGAGAGAGTGAGCGACGCAGAAGAGACCGAGGCGTTGAGAAGTAGGTGAGAGTGAAATGTCAGGAGCGACTGAAGATGCCACAGGCGACGAGGTCAGCGAAGAGAGGGACTGAGCTAGAGGTATACGAGAAGTCATACCTAAACGTATGAGACCGTGATTGGTGAGAGCCCTAAGACAGTGGGGGATCGGGGGCGAATGCGATTAGGGCGCGGATAATGACCACCAAACCACATTTGTACATACTATATCTTACCAAACATATTTACAAATTCTGAGAAGACATTTCAAGACAAAAATCGCTTGCAAAAGTTGCGTAGTTAAGGAAAGAATAAGTATACTAAAACTTTCATACTAAAACATTTCATAACATCTTAAGATGTTTTAAAACATTTCGCGCAAAATGATCCATCGTGAAAACGGCTAACAGTGTCATTCTTTGTGCTGCAAGATTCAATGTGAAAGTGTAAGATAATATCATGGATATTTCCCAACCATGCTGAACTTTCTATCATACTCGAACGAAACTGGAGGATAAATAAAGTAAGCTCAGGTCACCAGGTGCTAATTTGCTAAAACTCTAAAGCCATAAATATTACTGACAACTTTCGCTGAGCAGAGCTCCGCATAAACTGACGAGAGCGTATTCACACTTCAGTTCACGTTTAAGCTCCAACTTCATCATCCGCTCCGGTCCGCTAATTAAACGTAGCGTTGATCCTCACGTCTGTGTTTATTTACGTCTCTTCATAAAAAAGGTGATCGATGCGAAATGCGTAACGCAGACTGACGCAGAAGTACTGCAATGAGTGCGCTATTTTACCGGAACTCTCAGAAGCTGAATTGCGAAACACTCACAACATCTAATCGACACATCTACAAAGATCCTGCCGCTTAAAAACATAACGAAAGCAGGGTTAACGTCCTTCATTCGTAAAGGAAAATTTACAATATAGCTATTGGTGAATAGCCAAACTATCTTTCTTGGATGGCATACGGAGCAAAGCCATTGCATATGTAGCTCAAATCTGCATTTGTCTTAAATTAAAGACACTTATATAAGGTTGTAGCATTGATTGGAAAGTTGTTTTTCATCCAAAGAACGGATTTCGTTTTGTTCAATTGCATTGTACATCTTCCCACTGCTCGTGGTATGCTCAGAAACAGCGGACACAGCTCGCGAGAGCTCGGGCTCCAAACCCAATAAACGGCTCCGGGGAGCCGCCAAATGAAGATATCGTGTATCTGGCCGGCCCACCACCGGGTCAAGTGGTCTGACCTTCCTCGGACTGCCGGCCGACGTGACGGGACGGCCACCGGAGTAGATTAAAACAACCCCCCACTGAACCTCCCTGGGAAGCACCGGAGTAGATTAAAACAACCCCCACTGATTACTGAACCTCCCTGGGAAGTACCAGGTAAAACAACCTACACTGAACCTCCCTGGAAAGCACCGGATAAAAATATCTACACTGAATCTCCCTGGGAAGCACCGGATAAAACAACCTACACTGAATCTCCCTGGGAAGCAACGGATAAAACAACCTACACTGAATCTCCCTGGGAAGCACCGGATAAAAATACCTACACTGAACCTCCCTGGGAAGCACCGGATAAAAATACCTACACTGAATCTCCCTGGGAAGCACCGTGAGGTGTTAGGTCCGAGTTCAGGGGTGCAGCTGACTGGAATAACTACACCGGGATTTTTAAAATAACAAGTTAAGTATAAATGTTTCGATTTGATGAATTTCCCACATAAGGACCCTCGTTAAACAAAGGTAGTTGCGCGGACCCTGACTCAATCATCCGATCGCGCAGTCCTAGGGGCTTGGTAAAGTTTAGTAGAAAAAGAAGCACGGTCCCTAACGACTGAGGACAATCCGACCAACCCCTGACCGGCATTGAGCCTCGATCCACCGCAACTGTTTAACGAAGCGAGGTAATTCTTCAGCCACAATCCATTTTTTATCTGCTCTACAAATCTGCTAACTCAGTTCAAGTCCCCATGTTAAAGGTGAACTGTTTCTTTTAATATTTTTTACCGAAATAACACCACTCGAGTACGAAATGGAAAAACAGATCGAACGATTGGATCAGAACAATGAATATGAGGTGAAGTCAATCCGTCCGGATTATATTACATGCTAAACTGGGCAATACACGTAGCATCCTTCGCTGAGAGTTGCATGTGCCTCAGCAGCAATGTCAACTATGAACCCATTACTGCCGACAGTTATGTTGTGCTATACAAAGTTACTCGATCAAACTAATTAAACAGAGTGACACTGCGTCTAATAAACCGTTGTTTAATACGTACTTATTATGCTTATTTTCTGCACAGACCCGTTATTGCGAATGCGTAGAATTAAACAAACGAATTTGTGTGAGACTGTAACGATTGTGTCCATGTCTGTTTAAAAACATTTGTGTCGACGCGGAACATTCTTCTGGGCAGAGAAGACGCCATTTTATCATCTCGGTGACAGCTTTTCGCAGTATAATTCAGTCCACTTCCCCGTCCAGCCCTGAAAAGACCGGGATCTCACACAAAACCACGTCGGCGGCTGGCCACCAGGGCGGGCAGCCTGCCGCCTATCGCTGGCGGCTATATAGGACGGCGATATGGCCACGAGGCAAACAGCCAGACCATCGCCAGACGTAAGGAAAGCACACATTGAGCTGCACTGTTGGCCGAGGGTGGTGCCAGTCTTATACTCTTATACGGCCTTGGGTGCCAGTACGTCCGTCGCTCCCCGAACACGTGTGCAGTACGGGGGTCAGTCCTGCAATATGAATGGCGTCCGGACAAGTTGTGCGCGTGGGAGAAGATCTCCAGCTCCGACGATTCCAGCTTATAATTGAGTTGCGTGACGCGTGTGAATAAGCCAAACGTATGTCAGGCCCCGAAAGTTTGTCGCCCGAGGCCTGCACGCCTGGTGCAGACTGCATGATTGCTCGGTCAGGGGTTAAAGGTCAGTGCTGCCGGATTCTCCGTTTCGGTTGTTTTCTGTTTGCTCATCGATGTGCCGAGGAGTGCGACTGTGTATTCTTACCGCAGTGAGAGTGTTCTGATATCGCAGTGAGAGTGTTCTGATACCGCAGTGAGAGTGTTCTGATACCGCAGTGGGAGTGTTCTGATACCGCAGTGAGAGTGTTCTGATACCGC
The DNA here is from genome assembly GCA_014673585.1 of Semibalanus balanoides. Taxonomy (NCBI): domain Eukaryota; kingdom Metazoa; phylum Arthropoda; class Thecostraca; order Balanomorpha; family Balanidae; genus Semibalanus; species Semibalanus balanoides. The sequence goes on along the minus strand of VOPJ01004310.1, from coordinate 1,739 downwards.
AGTGAGAGTGTTCTGATACCGCAGTGAGAGTGTTCTGATCAGGAGGTGGCAAAACGTGGGACCCGAGGACCCGGTCTCTAGACCCCAGTCCTGGGACGCCAGTTGGTTCGCAGACTGGGTCCGCCAAATGAATACTGGGTACAGACTGGGTCGCACTCATGATTCATACTGGATTTCAAGGCAAGTCGTATCACTGATACGCAGGTTTCTTGTGATGATGGCCAATCTGAACTGTATGTATTTGCAATTACAAGCGTTAGTTTAATTGCACTAACTGTATAGTGCATATGTTTGCAATATTAGTTGCGAGACAACATTTTGCTAGTTGGGTCCGCTGGGTTCCGAATTTGCCCTTGCAGCCGGGTAAAACTGGGTCCATTTTTCAGTTCTTGGGACCGGGTCGGGTCTGGGTCCCAAAAATATCAACTTTTGCCACCCCTAGTTCTGATACAGACGAGACAGGTACCTATCCTGTCTTACAAGAGTACGCAAATGCAAGTTTTCGAAAAGTACTTATGGCAGTAAGACGCCATAGGTACTTCACTGAACTTCCTTAACCCTCGCCCTACGGGGGGTCCTACGACCCCCATGAGGTTTTGATCTTTCTGAAATTTTAAGTAGCTGAGTTAACAACAATCATACGTATGTTGTCAAAATTTCATCGAAATTGGTTGAGAAGTTTGGGAAATAATGACGTTTTAGTGACGTCATGCACGTGGAAAAATGATAAATATTGGGAAAATCGTACAAAATAGAGTTTTGAAGCAAATTTCAAACAGAAAACGTTAAAGATATAAAATTACGTTATCTTCCAAATAAAAACCTCAGATTTTCAAAAAATACTCCCCAAAAATCTGAATAACTGTTTTTTAATCACTACAAAATCGAAATCTTCAAAGATGTTGAAAAAACGGAATATATGTGAAAGAACTGAGTATGGACAATACGCAAACAAAAATTTCAAAGCAATAGCCGTTTTCACGATGGGTTATTTTGCGCGAAATGTTTTAAAATATTTTAAAATGTTTTAAAATGTTTTTAGTAGTAGCCGCTTTCACAATGGACTAATTGGCGAAAAATGTTTTAACGCTCGCCCTACGGTCCCATACGGCGAGGGTTAAAAATTTCTTGCAAATTAGCCAATCGTGAAGACGGCTACCATTGAAACATTTTAAAACATTTTAAAATGTTTTAAAACATTTCGCGCAAAATAAGCAATCGTGAAAACGGCTATTATCTATCTTTTTGACAGAGTGATGGCTCCTTAGTATAAGAAACTCATGACGTCATTTTTATATTCATTTTTTTACATTTTGACCAGATACAAGCAAATAAATATGTTTTGTAATTTTGAGACACAACTGGTCTAGGAACATTTATTTATTTACATTTATCTATTTCTAATTTTTAGGTTTTCCGACGGAGCAAAATCGCTATTCTGGACGTGGTCGAGTCGAATTCATTCACTTGACCTAGAAGGCCACCCGTTGACCTGAAACCTAAAAATTATACCATTAGATTCCTCACATGACAGGCAACATGCTGGTTGTTACCGCATTGCTCTATGCTGCTTGGTTGGGAAGTTATTAGGGGGTCATTTTAGGACTCCCCGTAGGGTGAAGGTGAGAAAAGCTCCCGTAGGGGAGGGTTAAGGCGTCTTACTGGGCGGCTCTGAGGGAGCGCTTCGAGCTGGATAACGTGCGTCGTCGTCGTGAGACGCGAATGCGACACACGGTGAA
>VOPJ01004309.1:0-18474 GCA_014673585.1 Semibalanus balanoides | reverse complement strand
CCTGGACTTTTATCAAGGTCGCCGTCTCTGCGCTCGCCTAACGTAAAGGTTCTGGTTTGCTATCTCAACACACTACGAAAAGCAGAGTTGCTTTGGAAGTAGACAGACAGCCGACAGGCGTCTATGCCGGCTCCAGCGGCTCTGAAGCATCTGCGTCTAAGCGCCTGCGGAGTACGACCATTCGCTACATAGCTAGGACGTCAGTGACTAAAGGTCAAGTAATTGTCTTGAACTCCGCATTATAAGTCAATGGGGAAATGTTTTCTCTAAGGATATGCATATCAGCCCAATTCATTATAAGACCTAAGTCATTTACGTCTGGTCATAATCTTTTTCAGGGACACCGGGGTCAGCGAGGTCACCAACACTTGGTGTCAATAACTCTTGGTAAAATGAAAAGATGTGAAAGAGGCACCAATGTTTGCGTCGTCTGTCTATACACCGTCTCCCAATGTGTAGCATAACCTAATTGGGTCACCGCTTGAACTTCCTGGGGTCAACAATTTTTGTGTTTACTTAACCTGGTCATCATGAATGTGATTGAGAGCGCCTTGACGAGAATAACACGATGGCGTCAGAATTATTGCCTTTATCGGGTAAAACGTTGTTGTGAAAACAGTTGGCAAAAATAATCTTTGACCTTCGATGACCTCTGTAGCTTAAACTTTTCAACTGAGCTCAAATTTGAGGAGATGATGGCGATTGCAAATATCAAGAGATTTCGATTGTTTTTTGTTTGTTCTTGCCGTTTGTTCCTGGATATCATAGTTCCAGAGATATTTGGACTGGAGGTATCTGGAGCGAAATCCTAAATCTGGAAAATCTGACCTTTCATGACCTCTGGTGACCCCAATATTGACATGATAAACAAATATACTGAAATAGTTAATAAACGCTTTTGAAGAGCTTTCGAACGATGTTTTCGGTTAATGGCTAAATCCCATAGGAGCCGAGTTCGGGGGGGGCATCGAACCCACTCCACGGTGAATATGGCGCTCAGCATCGGCACGGCGATGGAACTAGAAAGCCTTGGCATGGAGGCTAGTCATTCTATAGCAAACAAAGTGCGTGTTCTGACCGTCGATTCCCGTTGGGATTACAGGGAATCGGTAGAAAAGTGTTGTCTGCTGATTCCCGAAGCAAAGAGTTAACAAGAATATCAATGTTTTTAAGTACATTGCCGAACTGCGGTAGAGTAGTGCTGTCCAAATGCCCGCCGGAGATTCCCGCACGGGATGTGCACGATCAGAATACGGCCAAAGTCCTCCGGTGTGCGGCGAATTCGGCAGGCTGATCATCGGGCTCCTTGCAGGAGGCCAGTTCGCCGCAGGAATCGAACCACGGCGTCCGGCTCGTCCTGCGGCACCGCCGACGTTGGTGTGTGGCCAAGGAAGGCCGACCTGGGCCGCTTGGTAGAGTCGACAGTCGCAGATGAGGTGTTCAGCAGCACCCAGCACGTCCGGCTCGTCCAGCAGCACCGCCGACGTTGGTGTGTGGCCAAGGAAGGCCGACCTGGCCGCTTGGTAGAGTCGACAGTCGCAGATGAGGTGTTCAGCATCCTCCACCACTCCGGGCACAGGCCGTCGGTGTCAGGCCTGTTTCACCGGAGCAGCCGAGCAGTGGCCACTGGTTGCCCGGTTGGCACGGAGTTGGCCAAGTCCTGCCGGGAATTGTGTAATGTGTAATGGACGGTTCGCAGAGGGTCACCAGGTTGCCGGTTTAGATGTTGCAGATGGCGCTGTAGCCAGCAGGTGGCGCTCCGGTTGGTTGGACTGCTTGCAGGTGCCTGCTATCGAGATTTACGTACACCTGCCTGATAGCGATTTGAGACAGGTAGAGGTATATTTGCGTTTTACTTGGAATTTTCTATAATTGAGTAATGCAGCGATGTAGGAGCTTATGTTGTTGAAATTTATGTTGTCTAGCTTTCCAACGCTGACCCCGCTTCGGCCAGCGGTCGGTGAGTAGCTTTAGCTTTCAGTGCCAGTCCAGGCAACGCTATCGGCCCAGCGCGCTTATAAGCAGTTACGGTCGCTACACCGCACAGGCCAATATCAACGTGTGCACCTCGGTATCATCTACAGACACGCGAGATGTATCCTCAAATGGCTAGAAGCAGGGTAAACATTAGTGTGCATTAAACATTAGTGCTCTTTTCGATACTCTGCAGGCCGTGCAGTGATTTGGAATGACGAGCTCGTCTTCACTTAGAGTTTGGGGCACAAAACAATCCGTGGTATAAACTGCCGATAGAAGATGCCACACACCGCGATCGGACGTGAATAGGTCAAGGTCACTTCCTGATTAACTCGCAAGTCCCCAGGTCCCGATTTCCTAACTACTGACAGCGTCTCTACTCAACGATGCAAACCAGATATTTCTGGTATCGGGTTCTGTACACTGCAACAATAGCTAAGGCGCACTAATATTTTATCCGCCGGCGTGGGTGATGGCGTGGTTTTTTATGACGACAGGAGTGCAGTGTTTGTCATTTATCGTCGGCCTCTCATGACGACGCAAGCGTGGAGACTGGAAGACTTGGCGACGTTGGCCGCCTGCAGACATCCCCACAGCTGCCTGCAGACATCCCCACAGCTGGCTGCAGACATCCTCACAGCTGGCGCAGACATTCCCACAGTTGCCGCAGACACCCACAGCTGCCTGCCAGACATCCCACAGCTGCGCTGACAGACATCCTCACAGCTGGCTGCCAGGACATCCCCACCAGCTGGCTGTAGACATCCTCACAGCGCTGCAGACATCCTCACAGCTGGCCTGCAGACATCCCCACAGCTGGCTGCAGACATCCTCACAGCTGGCTGCAGACATCCCCACAGCTGCCTGCAGACATCCCCACAGCTGGCTGCAGACATCCCCACAGCTGGCTGCAGACATCCTCACAGCTGGCTGGAGACATCCTCACAGCTGCTGGCTGCAGACATCCTCACAGCTGGCTGCAGACATCCTCACAGCTGCCTGCAGACATCCTCACAGCTGCCTGCAGACATCCTCACAGCTGGCTGCAGACATCCTCACAGCTGGCTGCAGACATCCCCACAGCTGGCTGCAGACATCCTCACAGCTGGCTGCAGACATCCTCCTCACAGCTGGCTGCAGACATCCCTGCAGGTGGCTGGAGACATCCTCACAGCTGAGACATCCCCACAGCTGGCTGCAGATATCATTACAGCTGGCTGCAGACATCATTACAGCTGGCTGCAGACATCATCACAGCTGGCTGCAGACATCCCCACAGCTGGCTGCAGACATCCCCACAGCTGGCTGCAGACATCCCCACAGCTGGCTGCAGACATCCACACAGCTACCTGTAGACATCCCTGCAGGTGGCTGGAGACATCCCCACAGCTGGCTGCAGATATCATTACAGCTGGCTGCAGACATCATCACAGCTGGCTGCAGACATCCCCACAGCTGGCTGCAGACATCCCGGCTGCCGCCTGTACCGATGGAAATTTGCGAAGGACTTTCAGCTTCGTAGAGCATACAATACAAGCTCTCACCAGCAATCTACATACTTGACAGCTCAAAATATAACTAGGGAAGACTGGAAGCTGTGGTCGAAGAACCATCTAACTTAGTCTATCATCACAAAGTGTCGCCTCACATCAGTCTACTATCCATTTCTGACTCTGCCAACGGTCTGACAAGTTCAGCATCACAATACTTATGTATTTGAGTTTGTACACATAACATGGTCATCCCATAAAACCACGACCACTTCACGGTTTCAAGTGGAAAAGCACAAGCCCCGTGGCGGGATAAAAATGGACACGCGCGGATGACGTTAGAAATAGTTTCCGAGCTGACAGACTGAAACTTAACATCACAAATATAACATAGCTCATAGAAAACGTAAGATAATACGATGAGGCGGGTATGGGGTGGAGTGACGCCGGCGGCTGACCACGGATTGCACTGCGGCGGCGGCCGGCCGGTCGCGCGCCACCACGAGGCGCGCCCGCCGCTAATCTGCGACGGCCGGCACGCCGTTATCGTCCGAGGAGCGAGTCCGCTTGGCGCGCCTGCCCGGCGAGTCCTCGGCAGCGGCGGCGGCCGCGCGCCGTTTAGTCCTGCTCGGCTCAGGGCTGGCGCCGGCGTCCGGCTCGGCACGGCGCCGACGCCGCCTGCCAGCCGGCTCGGGGCTTGTCCTGTCCGGCTGCTCGGGCTCTGCGGCCGCCGGCGTCTCCGGCTTGTCGGGCGGCGCTGCCGGCTCTGGCGGCGCACCGCCCGCCGTCACTGCTGTCCGCGGCTGCAGCGCCGGCTCCGGCGCCACCGCCTTAGGCTTCAGTATAGGCTCCGGCGCCGCCTTAGGCTCCGATATAGGCTCCGGCGCCGCCTTAGGCTCCGATATAGGCTCCGGAGCCGGCTTCTGCTCCACGGCTGGCTCTGGCTCGGCATGGCCGTTGAGTTCACAGGTGGCAGTGGCAGTGGCAGTGGCAGTGGCCGGGGCCGGCTGTGCCGAGACACCGTTGGCGCTGGGCGCGGCCGCTGCCAGGGCCTTGGCCTCGCGCAGCTGCTGCTGCAGAAACAGGATGGTGCTCTGCATGCCCTCCACGTCCTCATCCAGATCCTGGACAAACTCGTCCATCTCTGCAGACACAGGGGACAGGTCAGCACTTTGTCCCGCCTAAATCAGGGGAGCGGGCGAGCACTTTATATCTGCAGACACAGGGGAGCAATTCAGCAATCTGACGATAATCAAGCTTCAGAGTTCAGAGATAAAACATGTTGGAGTCGTCACATTATCGAGGTATGCTGTGGCTGGCAATGCCGTGTTTTAAGCTTTACCAGTTCATAATTATAATTATCCAGTACGCTTCCTTCCATCTGACGTTCAGTCATTTAGGACATGCAAATTGTGCGAGCTACAAAAATCGGGTCTAAGAGACATAAATATTCGGAAGACTAGAACATGAAAACAAGCTATGAATAACCATGCACACCACCAGTAAGGCGCCGTAGTTGGCGATGAACGAGCGAGCGCAAAGGCAATGTGTGGTGAATTTCACTCGATCGGGCAAGTAGTTTCTGAGATACAAAAAGGGTGCGCACGCACACACGTGCAGAGGCATTCCACCCCCGACTTGTGGGGAAGTGGCGGCTGAGAGGTCTCTAACCACACACCGAATTCAAACACAATCGGCTCAGCCGTTCTAAGATATGGAACAGGGGTGTGCACGTGCAGAGGCACCCATCCTTGACTTGTGGGAAGGCGGAGATTGAGGGGGCCCTAATCACACACCAAACTTGCACAGAATCGGCCCATCGGTTGCCAGAGTAGAATCAGCCCATCCGTTGCCTGAGTTTTTTTGTGTGATAAAACTATTTTCAACACCCCTCACGCAGCACGCACCACGCGCGGTGGTAGTCACACACGTCAGTCGGCACTGGTCTCAAACAGGGTAGGGTGGATGGGCTAGGGCTACGCAGCAAAAAAGTCCGGTTGTCAATCGGACTTGCGGTTGCAGAGCTTCTCAAAAGCGTCCCACGGGTCGGGCCGCTCATATTCCGATTTGTCCCATATACCACGGGAGGACGAGCAAGCGCTTCGCGTTCGCTCGTGATGATAAAAATGTTCAATTTCAACATACGACTAGTGCTAACCCAGCCCTGTCTTGAGCAAACTGACCATAAATAAGAAAAACGCCTTTTTGGGCGATGACCGAGCGGGCCAGTGCTCTGATAAAGCTAAAATAGGTTTGACATATGAAACGTTATGGGAGCACACGCGCGTATGACTGACCCAATGACGAGTAAGACGTTCAGTGTCCCAAAATTTGTCGATTTGGGGGGGGGGGGAGATGACACCCAACTGTGAATAATTTTCCACTCTCATTCTGCATTTGAGAAAATAATTTTCCAATGAAAATGATGAATTTTACATTGATTCTGATATAAATAAATATTGACTAAAAGTACATGATTTCAATGAAAACCATTGCTTTTCATATTCAAAACAGTAATAAATATCGTACCATTTTATACATAAATTTCCGCTCTCATGGTCTTTTGGGGCTCAAATTTTCCACTCTGACACCCAAGCCAAAATGGAATATTGGGACACTGATTAGACGTTAAAAAATTTACCGTGGTTATACCCTAGTATGCACAGAAACATTCAGCTGAATCGGGCAAGTAGTTTCAGATATAGAAAATAGTGGTCCGCACGTGCGAAGTGCACATGTGCATAGTGACTCAAAAGTTCCGCCAAGCGCAAACCTCTTCCCAGCCCTTCCTTAGCATGCATGCAAATTTTCACCTAGATAGGTACAGTAGTTTCCGAGCTCTGAAATATGGTGGCGCACGTGTGCACGTGCATATTGGTGTATGCCTCGGTACATCAGCAGCTAATAGTCATGCCCTAACCTACATGCAAAATTTTAGCTCAATAGGTGAAGTAGTTTCAAAGATACAAAAAGGAGTCCGCACGTGCACACGTGCCATGCAACTTCCAATTTATCATGTGGAATATTGATATGGTCAGTCGGGAGCAGCACACCAAATTTCGTCATAACCGGCCTAGCAGTTTACGAGATACATATTAGGGGTGCAATCCGACACCCTTAATTCTTCCACGTGCTCACGTGCACTCAAGGCTTAAGTTTAAATTAGGCATGCAACATGTGGGGGATCGGCTCTTAGCGTACGCTAAATGTGGTCCAGTTTAAAGATGCGATCCCATCATTAGGCGCGATTTTCCTCTAAAATCGGTGATTTGACCTGTCCCACTTTTGCGCATGCCACGCGCTCGCTGTGGTACCACCCCTATCAGAACACATCATACCAAAAACAAAATTTGTTTGATGGATCTTATCCAGTAGTTAAGTCCGATCTCAATCGGAGCAATGGTTGCGAGGTTGTTAGCTTCCGAGAAGCATCTGTACGGCCGTGTCGGATCAAATGTAAATGTATCTAGTAAGTTGAGAAACCTCACTGGCGCTTCGCATCCGCTCGATCATAAGCATTAAGCATGCGGTATTAACAATCAAAAACCCAGAAACGCCCGCTGAGAGCAAAGTTACAACGTTAGCTGACCACAGCTCAAGAAGCAGCGGGGTCCAGAAAGGACCAGTAAAGCACGCTTGAAATTGGCCGGACCTGGACCATGTCCTCTGCCTTGTATGTTTGATGTCCCTATACTAACACTGTGAATGACTGATATCCTGGGACGTAGTGGGGTGCAGTCATGAGTTGCATTCAGCAATGACTACTTTTCGCCTTCTATTTATATCACGTCTAACACAGGTGTTGATCTGCCTCTCTATATTTGCTGTTCTATGTTTGTATCTATTTCCTAGCTGGGAGTGCCGCGACATTAGTTCTCTGGTGTTAAAGTAAGGTGTTGTGCGTCGTTGGGATCGAGGGCGGGGCCACTCCTGGTCACCTATTCATGGGTGGCGGTTAGAAAAAGCGTCGTCGCTGATCTGAACAGCGCCACAGCAGAGTACATTGACCATGCTGGCCACGGCTCCGTTTGGGCACATCATTTGCAATGCACATAATATCTGCATATATGCAGTGTCAGTGTCATGGACCAGTATGGGTGCAACTCAGCCAGACAGAGTTTAGTTCCGCTTTCAAGACGGCGTATGCATGAAGTAGATCGACAGTAAAGCCATTTCAGCAACGTTCCAATTATGTAGCAGCATTTCTGCACTTAATAACTGACACGAACGATATATGATCGGTACAATTCCCAAACATAGCAATCGTTAGTCAAGTAAGTCCAGAGCTCGGAATGAAATGGGTCTGGACTGCACAAGATGCCAGATTCACACAATAATTATAATAAAAAAAACACATACACATTCAGCATACAAAATGGGTTATGTGGTGAGTGGTAACCTGGTAAAATATTTCAGAAGCTCATAGCCCAAGGTTAGCTTTTGAAATAGCGTCTCAATTTATCGACAGCATCATTCATATATTGTTACTGAACGACGATAGTTTAGTTTCAGGTTTGGAATCTTCATAAAGCCTCCTCGTTGTATGCATGACCAGAACAGTTCAATGAAGTGAATAACAAAATATTGTGTCAATTATGTCTTATTAATCAATGGATGACCACTAAATAGAGTTACTTACTACTATGAGCAGCAGTTGTGGACTGCAGAATGGCACATTGAGCACAAAAGTGGAGTTTGAAGAAAACTAACAGCACCGGCTTAAATATCATCTTGCATCTCTATTATAATTGTTACTCGACAATAAAAATATACAATTTCTGACAAATCCAGCATTGTAAAACACAGCAGCACGACAGACAGACAAAAGAGCCGCTCTAAGCAGCCTGCCCCAGCACGACGCATTACGCCCCTCTCTCACCGGACTGAGCCTTCTTCATCTCCTCGGCGAGGTTGCGCTGCAGCGCCAGCTCCGTCTCCAGCTTGGCCAGCTTCCCGGAGGCCACCACTTTGCCGAGGTCCTCGTTCTCCTGGTGCAGCAGCCGGCACTTGGCCATCAGCCGCTTGCCCGTCTGGCTGTAAAGCAGCGGGGGAGGGCGAGTCAGACACGTCACCCCACCCATCACCGCGCCCGCCTACCAGTCGCCGCCGCTACACACGACACACGACACACGACACACTGACACACTGACACCCGCTGAGACAGACTGGCCTGAGACACTGACACCCGCTCCCTGAGGCTGCGTTACTGCCCCCGCGCGCGCGCCGCGCCCTCTCTGGAAACACGTTACGGCTAGCAATGTGAGGCAGCAGCTGACAGACTGCGGAACTGACACGCGTGTGAGTCGAGGCGTCATCCGGAGCCTACTCACCAGCCTGCCTGGGGCGGGGCAACGTCAACGCATGGGGGCGGCGTCGGCCGGTCCGCCACTGACAGCACACTTAGCATTATCAACTGACGCCCGGCGTGTGTGTGTGTCGGGCTGGGGGGCGCTGAGATGGTGATGGTGGGGACGCCGCCGCCGCCGCTCTCTCAGCAGGCTCTCCGCCGTCTCCGCTGCTGCCCCTGCCGACTCTCCGCCGTCACCGCTGCTGCCCCAGCCGACTCTCACTGACCACAACCGAGCACGGCGACCAGACCGGCGCCTTCTGCACCCCGCCGACACGGGAAGAGCGCTGCCCGTCCCGCGGTCAGCGGGGAGGGCACCAACGCAGCCCGCACCACCACTCTACCGACCGGCAAACACCTCCTGATGCAGCACCACGCGCGGACCGCAGACCTGGGAGCCGCGCAGCACCCTCTCGCCTAGCCGCCGCACCATACGAACCTGAGCACCGCGCAACACCACACGACCCGAGCGAGCACCGCAACACCACGAGCGCCGGCGCGCGGACTACTGCTGAGCACTGTCCGGCCGTACGGGCACGGCGTGAGAGCCCTCTGACACGGGCACGGCGTGTGAGCCCTCTGACACGGGCACGGCATGTGAGCCCTCTGATGACACGGGGTACGGCATGTGAGCCCTCTGGCACGAGGCACGGCATGTGAGCCCTCTGACTCGGGCACGGCATGTGAGCCCTCTGATGACGCGTGGCGGACGGAGGACATTGGCGCCGGTTGGGCCGGCGGCGGGCGTCCCCCGGCAGAAGACGCAGCTCCACTTTCGGCGAGACAGAATGCGAGGCTGGGAGACGAGGGTCGGCTGAGTGATACGATGCCGCTGGCCGGCACCACCACTGCTAACCGGCACAGGGTGCCCACTGCACGCGCCACACGCCACACGCGCCGCACACGCAAACCGCCACTGCACTTCTACCGGCCTGCACGCACCACACGCACGCTCGCGAGCCACAACGGAAGCCACCGAGCCGCATTTCTGATATCGTGAGCACTGCGCGCAGGAGCACCACTCGCGTCGCGATTTACTCAGGCTGTGAGGGCTGCCCCGGCGCGGGCCTTTGCTGGTGAGAACTCGTGGCACTAGGCTGTAAAGGTGGCTGTGGTTAAATATGCGGCAACGAAGCAGACAGGCCAGAGGACGTAAGATCATTCACGCTCATTTAAACACGCAGGCACCAGTCATTCAAACCGTCACTCGCATACTCATGCTCACAAACAACAGCACAACCCCAAACATCTGGAAACATATCAAAATGCTGGCGATGCGGGCGGGCGAACGCTGCTAGACGACGGCAAAACAGCATTACAACAATCCTAACCTGTCCAACTGACTATTGCTTCTGAATACATCATAGTGCATTATTTTTTTAAAGCTTTGATGTCATATCATCATCCAAGTTGCAGGTGTTTTTTTGATTGGGTGAGCTGGATGAATATATTAAATTATATGAACGTAAGATTGAGAGATGTAAGCTATTGGATAAAATGCAAATGAGGCACTACATCTTTGCAAAACATAAGTATGTTTTGTTATTGATCGTCTTTATACACATGCTGACAAATTGAGTTGTCGTTAATTTTCTACATCAATAATGCAACAGTGAATGTGAAATTGTTGTATATAAAAAATTAGAAATGTGATATTAACATGTTTTTAAAACAAAGGCTCATTAACTGGGATCCTTTTCCTGCAAGAGGGGAGCAATGCATGTGATAAACTAAACAAGCCGGTTCCTATGAAAATGAAGTGAGTTATATAATTGGTGTGCTCTTGAATTAAATTCATGACATTGCGTTATTACGTTACGTTATCAACGTAATCAAAGGTGAGATAAGTTCAATTAATCATAAATAGCATTACTAATCAGAAGACATGTGTAAAGTAAAACGCATCTTGCTTGGAACCTCTCAACAAAACGGTGATGATGATGATTTGGGTTTAAGGGCGCCTCAACTGTAAAGTTATGTGGCGCCCTCTCAACAAAACAAAAGCAGATGTTTGTCAATAATCAAAAGTAAGAGAAGAAAATAATATACCAACACAAAGTTGATACACATCCAGCCTGGCACAACACGCATGCAATATTCACCAGCGAATGACATACTAAGTGGGTACGGACCCCTTCCAAGTAACTGGCACAACAAACTATGATTACCCTCCATGACTACCCTCCCGATAAAGCAGCACAAACTAACATAGGATTATCTATACCTCACATATCACATAATTCAGGCCTGAGCACGTTTCTGTACCACTGTGTGGCTTATCACGTCGTTGGTTAAACCAAACCAGTCCTATCACACCCATCGTGCGGCTTCTGCCGAACCCAACGAATGTCAGCTAACCACCGGCCACATCGAGAGAAAAGCAGGGAAGCGGCTGCCCCTACACGTAACCCGCACGCTCGGACGCCTGGCCGCGCGCACAGCCGCCCCCATAGCGAGATGTCAGCGCAGCGGCGGCGGCGGTGAAGCGATGGGAGGGGTCAAACAGCGGTCCCGACGACAGTTCGGCAGCACGCGCGGCGCGGCGCACGGCCCGGCCAACTGTCTAGGCTGCAAACGTCAGGCCAGCGCGTCTCAAGGATGGAATTACAGTAAGCTGCACACCTGTCCGGAGTAAACTTCCACGCAGACAGTTCGCTCTGAGTCTCCTCCAGTTTGGCCTTGGTGTCACACAGTTCCCGCTTTAGTTTCTCTATGACAAAGTTCACTGCCGGGTCCAGAAGGAGGTTGCGCACAGCCGAGTTGGCACTGGACGACTTCATCTCGCTGATCTGGTTCTGAAACAAACACGAAAGAAATTATGTAAATGCTGAAGGGATAGATAAGTTCGACGACTATCGCGGGAGCCGGGATATGTTCAATATGAGCACATTTACCCAATTTTAACCAATTAAATTGAAAATAATCATAATGCGAGTTAAATATAAGGTGCGCTCAGAAAAAGTATATCATTGAGCACTCCTCTTCAGGAAGTGTGTCTACTTACATCACTTATTTGTTTCTGTTTTACACTGCTTTATAGAATATAATTTTCCGAATCGAACCATGGCATACATTTGTCCAGATTCACATTAGGTACTGAGATATTCGTAGATGACCCCCCCCCGACTCGCTGGTAGCAAACCGTTATTTGGTAGACACCAGAGGGCTCACCACTACTAGAAGCATTGCCAATATCGAAATATCGATACCAATTTGCTAGCATATCGTTAACGAAGGCCAATAGCATTTCGACAAAATAGTTGGTGAGCGCTGATAGCAGCAGCCGAACAGAACCTCGATCGACGGCCATTTTACTTTTAGGCGGTTTGTTAACATGATTCGTATCGATTGTTTATTGTCTTAGTTGCAACATTTTAAAAACATCTTCCATCTGATTACCTTCACAAATATCATTTTGCATATATCGAGAAAAAAAACAAACAGAAAAACCCAATATAAGTGAAAATTCAACTAAAAGGAATCTAAATGCCAATTTCATCGTATCCAACATCACATTTTGCTCTTCAACACATTGCTCCACAGGACTGTCTCAACAGTGCAGCAGACAATCCAAATATCTGTACTGTACTGAGCACCAAACAGGAACAATACTGAGCACCAAACATGAAGAACATCAGTGAAATAAGGTGGCAGGATTGTTTGCAAAATAGCTGCAGTAGCTCATTTGGTCATTCCGCCCGACTCCATTTCCACCCTGGCAAGCCAGCCATATTCGAGCCCGGACGAGAGATAACTATTTGTCCTTGACGGGGAAAGTCTGCACCCGGTAGCAGCGGCCGCTCGTGAACAGATAAGGCCAGTGGGGGCGAGGTGAGGGGTAGTGAGGAACATACCAAGGTTATGTGGCATGCAAATCTTTTAGCATAACTTGTGTCAACTGCCTGCAAATATGTGATGCCTAGTCGCGCAAAGACTCCACGCAATAAGCTTTCCTTAGCAAAGGACTCTGTAACCCTAGGAAGCAACACAAATACAAATAGTACTAAAATAACAAACAAATGTTGATAACTGTATTATAACAATAAATCACCTGCCCTGAAAAGGTTCTCTGAAATGCTTGGCATATTCAGAGATCTCAAACTGTAATCTGTATGCACGATTTCATGTCAAAATGCAAATTAAAATATTTACAGATGCTGTTTTTTTATAATTTAGCCCAATGTTTCGAATGGATGAATTTCCGAGGTCAGGACCCGCGCTAAGCAGAGCTTGTTGCGCAGGTCCTCACCTCACCACTCGATCAAGCAATTCCTGTTGGCCTGCATAATTTAGAGACGAAAGTTTTCGTGCCGCACATACCTGGACACGGTCCGCCCCGCTCACTGACGTCACCTGGCCTTGAGTGCGACCGCTGCCACCGGCCGCAGGCCATCCCAGTCAGGAGCAAATAGCGAGCGCCAGAGCGACTCGAACCCGGGCTGCCACTACTGAGATAGGTCAGAAGACCAGCGCTCTCCCACTGAGCTACAGGGGCGGACAAGGCTTTAAGAGTAGGTACTGGTCAAAGGGAAAAGGAAACATACTTCTATTGCTGATAGATGATACAGCACCAGCATGTCCTTTCTGTCATTTTGCCCCATAACGATATATTTGGCAAATATGAAATACTTAAACCCACAACACATTTTAACATTCATGAATCAACATGCTTAATGCATGATGATGATGGTTGCTTTTTATGGGCGCACCAACAACGAAGGCTATATCGCTAAGGCTAACAGGTGAATTGATAGCCTATAGTCAGACGCTGGTCGCTGGCAGCTCTCACCATGTAGTCCTGCAGCTCTTGTTCCTTGGCATTCAATCTCAAGACCATCAGGTCTTCTTTTCTCTGGCCATCATGAAGAGCTGTCTGCAGTTTGGATTCCAGGTCCTTGACTGTAAACAGACATTTCATATCCTGGTAGTTACTTTTTGTTCTTCATTACCAGAGAAAGAAGGCAAAATATTTTAAGAGATTGGGATGAATTCAAACAAGCATAGCATTGCATATTTACAGTAATTAAATAAACATGGTTCCTTTGGTGCCCAATCTTCTACTCAAGAGGTCTTGAATGTTTGACTGGGCTTCTAAAACCCAAATTAGATCCAATATAAAGTTTCAACATGGGTCAAACTAAGTCTTGAAACTGTTGCAAATGTATAACTATCCAACATATCATTTCAAATCTCATTGCCTTGCATCAGCCACACAATGTGGTTGAGGAACAGTCAGTAAACTGGAAGCCAGCAAACACATATGTTAGAGAAAATACTCCATTGTAAGACCTATTTCAACAATACCTAATTTAGCCTTATCTCCAAGTAAATAAGAGTTAAAATATACAATTACCTTCAGACAGATGTTTTTGCTCCAGTGAGCTGATGTATTTGTCTTGCCTCAGCCATTTCTTCACCAGAGCCTCCTTATTGATGGATATGAGGTCTTCCTCAGAAATCACAACACGCTTGATGTCATTTCCCTCATCTCCCATATTCATAAGCATGACAAGGTGCTACCGCCTGAAAAGATACAAGCAGCAGCTCACTCATACAGCTAGAGTAACATGGGTGAGGGGAGAAAGGCGAGTAGTGAACAGTTCCACTAAAAAAGTCATTGGAAATATACAAACTGCATGTTGTATGAAAGATATTGTGAATTGATGACATTATAAAGAATACTTATTATGTATTTAATAACATATAATGATAATACCAAGTAAAAACTGACCCTCATTTAATCCAAAATATTTAAACTCTTAACAGTTAAAAGAAAACACAATATTCAGGAGCACTGGGAGGGAAATGGTGCAAATAACTATTTTGATCACCCTTCATATTGATTTTGCCAATGCACTAAATCTAGTAAAAAAATCATATTTTGTTGTTTGTTTATTGGGGTTTTCGGGCGCGCCGACAACTAAGGTCAATTTGCGCCCAGAAAAAAATGAAAATAGGTAAGTTATCAAGGGCCAGGGACAAAGCCTGAGCAGACCAATTTACACTAGCTAGAATGTGATTCTGCTTGTCCAGTGACGTTAGGTTTAGGTTTAGGTTAGTGGGCTGTAGTAGACAGAGTCTATTCGGTGCCCACGTCATACTTTTCACAGATTACGATTGGATTGAACAAAGAGGAAAGTGTCGTTTTGGTCCTGAATTTATCAAGCCGGTTCTTTGAATTTGTTTTTTTGTACTTGCTGGCAGATACTACGTCTTGTGGAGCTTGTTCCATGATGATACAGTCCTGTTAAGAAACTTTTGCTCTTGCTCGAGTTTTTGATCTTTTTATCTTGAGTTTCAGATGGTGGCCTCTTGTTAAACTCTCTTGGTTCAGGTCAAAGAACTGTTTCGACCTTACATTGATGTGTCCTGAGAGTAACTTGTAGGTTTCAATCAAATCTCGTCTAATTCTTTCTTCTATACTAGTTAGATCCAGTCTTCTCAGTCGCTCCTCATATGACAAGTGTTTCAGTCCATGGACCAGTTTCGTCGCTCTCCTCTGTACCTTTTTAAGTGCCTTGAAGTTTTGAACCATATATGGACCCACCGCTTGAACACAATGCTCTAGATGTGGTCTTATGCAAACAGTATACAATATCTTGAAGTTTGATACTGTCAGGGAGCCAAAAGCCATTCTCAGTAGCTTGAGGGCTGACATGCCCTTATTTGCCGCCTTTGAACAATGTAATGTGGGTTTCAATGTATTTGATATATATACTCCAAGATCCTTTTCGATCTGAGTTTCTTCTAGTTCACTGGTTTCCAAAAAAGAGGAGAGGCAGTATATTTGTTGGTACATATTTACATTATTTTACAGTAATAGTTTGTAAGCAATAACAATCGGCGAAGCTTTGGTCATTCCTTCCCATGTTTAACAACTGCTATTTTAGGCAGGCTCCTGTTAAAAATGCCAACAATATCACTATTTTTGGGAACGCTGAGTTTTTTCTGCTACGGCTGACTGTGAGTGAAAACGTGCAACAAATGAGGACAAAATGACATGTATTAACAAGTTCATGAAATAGAGCTTTAAACTTTCTGTTTGAGCTGAAGAAAAGTAATATTACACATTACACTTGTTTGCAATTATTCTTTGAAGTTCACAATGGACCTTACATTTCATATGCCTTTTTGAAACCACAAAATTGTCTGAATATAAAAATTCAGCGCTTAATATCACAATTTGAAGGCTAAGCAATCAATTGATTTCCCAATGACAGTACCTGCCTAGTTTTAGAGCAGTAAGTATGAATAGTAGCAAGCTTGTATCTTGTATCACACCGACTGATACAAACAACATATGTGCGCTATAACCACCTACTGTCAGTAGGCCTAGGGGGAAATTATTGTTGAGACTTAAAATTGATATAAGTGCCAAACTTAAATATACAAGAATGAAATTATGTTTAGTAAAGGAAATAAGCCAATTTCAGGTCCAACGTAAATTATGCCAGTCAACAGGAATTGTGTGATCGGGGGGTGAGGTCAGGACCTGCACAACAAGCTCTTCTTAGCGCAGGTCCTGACCTTGGAAAGTCATTTATACAAAACATTCAGCCAATTTGAAATATGTGATACCTCAAACAAGAACTGCAAATGAGTGCACAGTATCATATTAATTTGCAGCGGGCCAAATAAAGATAAATCAAAATTTAATTCATGAAACTGTCAAAAGATGTCACAGTTGTGGATTTGTGGCACATTTTCACTTGCATTATCCGTAGCAGGAAATGGCTTCAGCATTTCCAAAAATAGCAGTAGCCATCAATCCCATTTTTAGCAGAAGCCTGCCAAAAGTAGCAGTTCAAGTTACTATAAAAATGGGAATGGATGATCAAACCTTCCTGGGCTGATTAGAATCAGCACATCTCAATCTAAAATTGCAGGGAAACCATTACTTATATCTGTAGCTGCTGTTGGACCTTGAGTAAAATAATACCAGATTTTCTCCTAATGATCAAAATACTGATACTGATATGGTTGCACTTGCAGGTTGGTTCTTTGAAGACCTAAAACTGAAACGAGCCATGTTATTTTTAACGAATAGCTATACTGATCCTCCTCCCAATAACTACAACTGAGAGAGCAATAGGTTATCAAAACAATGAACTACCTACTTTCAGTAAGTGAAATAAAGGCACTAACCTTCTTGACCGAACTCCAATTATTATCAATGGGTCCAGTCGATCTCCTATCAACTTAAGTTCTTCAGGCAGGCTTCCTTCAGGTTTTCTTTCACAATTTGACAACAACTATGTATCAGAACGTCTCCAATTTCACCATTTTTCCGATGCACACTCGATTTTCACTAAATCTCACGCAATTGCACTAGTCCCTCGCGCACACCCCCCTACAGCGTACACATTTCGCACCACAATTGTATTTTTACAAATGTCTGACATGATGCAAGATATGGATTAGCTTTCTAGTCTACTGGGAGACTTTGAAAAGGCCAAGTAATATAAATTAAAATTGCTATTTAGACAACTATTTTGATCAAAAGTACTTTAAAAGGTTTATTTGTGTATTTGAAGTCAGTTCCGCCTTTTTTTATCCATTGTTGTCGAATAAAGCTCATTTTATTCTGAGTTATACTAAGTGAAAAATATCATACTACCAAAATTTAGCTCTAGTTCTAGTCCTCTATCACCCTGGTTCTAGTAGGGCTACTGAAATCGCTCTCGGCACTGAGCTGTAAGGTCCATCATAAGTATGTCCGTCAATTTAGCGGTGTATTCGTATACGAGTTCAGCGACGGTTCCGATTTTGCTCAAAACCAGAAAGTTGGTCAATGTTGCCCAGATATTCACGAGTATGCTATCAGTTTTGTAATAGCCAACCTAGTTTGACCTCAAGAGTCAAGGGGTCATCAAAGTTCACGAAACGCTACTCTAAAATATTTATTTATCAACTGGTTTTATAAAAGAAACACTTTGGTGTGGCGTGCCGTCCCGAAAAACCGCATCTCCGAAGAATTAAGTTTAAATGTCATAGCCCAAGGTCAAGGTCAAGGTCACTTTAGATCACTTTGGCCAACTCTTTGGCAGCGATGTACCCTCTAAAATATATATTTATCAACCGATTCTTTTACAAACCAGCACTATACTATAGTGCTGGTATATACTATAAATGACTATAGTCTATCTATAGTGTGTCTCGCCGTCCCGACAAACTGCACTACCGAAGAACTTGGTTTTAAGGTCATAGGTCAAGGTCAAGGTCACTTAACCCGCACCCGCGTGGCGTAGGGGGGGGGGGTAAATATTACCCCCTCCCGGATTTCCGCAATAACTTGAAAACTGTAACAGATAACGACGTCAAAGTTTCAGTACCTAATAGAGGTTATTAACCAACCCAGAGCTAAAAATTGATAAATGGTCAGATCAGACAACCTAACGCTAACAAAATCATTTTATTTTCATAACTTTAATACTTACGACGGTCTGAGCAAAATCACTATTTTTGGACGTGGTCGATCACTGGAAGGTCACCTGATGACCTGCATACAAAATTATATACCATCAGATTTCTCACATGACAGGCAACATGCCGTTTTTTCGTGTAGCTCTATGTTGTTTGATTTGGAAGTAAGCGGGTGGCTGTCAGCCCCCCCCCCCCGTAGGGCGAAGGTGAAAAACGCTCCCGTAGGGCGAGGGTTAA
>VOPJ01004308.1:0-28734 GCA_014673585.1 Semibalanus balanoides | reverse complement strand
AGCTCGGACATCCATCTGGCAACCATTCGGTAGCCGCACCGGTGGAGTTGCCTCACAACTAGAGCTGCAAATATCAGGCTCAGTGAAACACTGCACCAATCACGGCGGACTTGATACAGGGGCAGGGCATAGGCTGCTTAGTTAGCTAACATGCCGATTGCTGAACCTACGCCGATCTTGTTCACGATAATGCAATGTATCCAGTATGCAATATGCGTTGGATGTGCCATGTATGACAGCGCCCGACCCAGGCTGCTCCGTTCCTTTGTGGTGACTTTGTCCTTGTGGTGACCACTCGTTGTAACAGGCTGGGTCGTGGTTTTCAATGCGTGACTTTCTTTTTGTCTAATTTTGGTGCAGGCTCTATTAAATATTAATGCTTGAATCAATCCAGACTAGCTTCTGACCACACAGAACAGACTACCCAGGTACAGATACCGTTGTGAACAACTGTTGTGAAGAATCAAGATTATTTACGTTTTTAAACAACGTTGCGAACAATGTGTGGAATGTGTAAAGAGAAAAGTTGTATAAACTGTGCTGTTCAACGTTTACAGCAACGTGTTCGTCCGACTGTGCAACTTTGTTCTTAGTAACTTGGGAAGAACAGCTGCAGATGGTGGTACATTAATCTAAATTGAGCCAGTAATTACCATCTTTAAGAAATGATCGTCCCACGTAAGTTACTTTAACGGCTATGCTTATCAAAAGTAACGTTGTAGCCAACGTTGTTTCAAACGTTTTGTGAGCGTTACCGAGGGAGCCGTTTGTGCAGACGGATCCTGGGAGTCTAAAAATTACTAACAACGTGTGTTCTTGTGTTACAACCTTGTCACAACGTAGCGACAACGTCAAATTGTTAGCTGGGTAAAGACCACACAGACTCAGGAATGGTATGGTGCAGGTACCGCTCCTTCAGTCCCGTGTTATCACAATTAATAATTATATATAATGGAATTTTTGTTATTTTGTATAATATCATAGACGAGTGTGTGAAGTGAGACATCTCAGGTATTCTAAAAGCTCTTCATTAAAATCAGAAACTTTTTTAAACTATTGAATGTGCACGGAAAATGGAAGCTGGGAAGCCACAAAGTCATCACTCGTCAAGAACGCTGTAGTTTGATTTACACTAAGTATTACTGATACAGCCCAAAAAGCCAAGATTAATTATAGTTATTCACATGGACATTGGACAAGGATTAGTAAAAGATTAAATGGAAAGTTAAATAAGCTCAGTGCATTTATCCTCTGGAGTTTGGCGATTGAGCGTGGCAGCCAAACTTTGAATTTAATATCGGGCTTGATTTGCTTAGACATCAAAATTTGAACCTAAGAATGTTAAGTACTTAGTGAAGTTAAACTAACTACGTTTAGAAGAAAGATGAACGAACAGCTATGCTGTTTAGTTAACTGGTTTGCACGGCTCATCTTCCCAAAACGATCGTTTGCCGTCTGCAAGCTTCCTGGAAACCGTCAGTCATGCTGTCAGACGGACAGACATAACCGACTGATCTCCATCTGACGCCGAGATGGCGCCGGGAGGCTTAAGCTGCTTTATGGTGCTGCGCCTTGATTGAATCCTGACTACTGGACTACTGAACTACTGAACTACTGGACTGGAATCCTGACTACTGGACTCTCGGCTGCTGGTTAATGGAGGTCAAATATCAACAGGTGAAGAGTTATTATCAACCGGTGGAGTTATTCGGCACGTACCTCGCTAGGGCAAACTTTTGAGCAGAGAATAGGTTCAATCGCAGCGTATATTACAAGATAATAAAGTGAGGTAAATTTTGCAAGGCCTATCGCCGCCGGGCTAGAGCAAGGAAATAAACTGCGTTGAGGAAGATTCAGTTACGAAGTGAAGACGTAGGTACCAGCCAAATGCACGCTCACACTACACAGTTAAGCTCGAAATGTCGATAGTGAATTGATGGGATTGCGTGAATACACTACAGAATAAACCAGTGCTTTGTACAAGTGATGTGATACAAAATGCTGCTTTAAGTCAATTTTATAAAGTACCTACCTAGGGGCCAGAGACGTAGAAACGTCACGAAAAGTTGGGGGCCAGTGAAGTTTTGATCTCATTTGAAAATAAACCGAACCCGAACCCCTATGTAAGATTTATTTGCAGATTTGGGCTCCTTTCGTCTTGGCGAAGCTTTTGCTATCAACATTTTTTTTAATCACCGACCAAAATACAATATTTTAGCAAAGCATTTGACCGAAAAGTGAGGGGCCATGCCCCCCGCACGCCCCTGTTACCACGCCTATGCAAATACCAGATACCGGTATCATCTGTATATGCTGTGTGCATTTATATGCGTTTGAAATTAAACAGTTCGAGTAGTTTCATACTGATAGAAGAGTGCATTGTGCCACCTACAATTGTCCAGAGCTTAATGAATTTGATACAAGTACATGCTCACGTGGATTGAGAACACTGGCGGGATCCGGGGGGGGGGCGGTCAAGGGGAAAATGCCCCCTCCAAACATTGGCGCAACCTTACACATTTACGCAACTTTTACTCACTACAGTTTATTTTAAAACGTCTAGCAATGCATGTGGGAGCGCGATCCGATGACTTTTTTAATTTTGTGAATGCTTCGGGATGATGCCCCCAAACCACCACAAGCCGCCGTTCTAAATCCGCCAGTTATTGAGAACGGAAGTTGAATGCCTGCGACATGCGTATTGGTAACTTTTCATAATACAGGGATGTTCACAAAAAACTGACACATTTAATTTATAATTATCGTGCAAACAAGTGCTCCAGGCATGGAGTTTTCGAATACCAAAAACGCAGAATTTCATCGGAGATTTATTCAGCCCACGTCTGAGCACACCTCTCTATCTTCAGTCGCTCTGGACATGTTACGGATGGCGTCGTTTCGGGCGACGCACAGCTCTGCCTGCCGCCGGAGGTTCTCTGCCGCTCTTCGGCACGTGTCGGCGGAGAGGGCTTGCACAGCAGCTCACACTGCCCTCTTCAACTGCTTCAGGGTTCGTGGTTCTTCTTGTAGACCATTCCCTTCAGGTGTCCTCACAGAAATAATTCGGGGGGACTGAGGTCGGGGGAGTAGGCCGGCCAGGGGTGGGTGTGTTGCGCGAGATCACGCGCGCCCCGAAGTGCTCCTGGATCAGCTGGATGGTTGCGGCTGTCGCATGTGGGGTCGCCGCCATCCTGCGAAACTACTGGGTAGCCGTCCACGCATCCACGCATCTTTGCTCGCATGGCCGCCAGGAACCGCTTGACGATGCAGCGGTATGTTTCTGCATTCACTGTCTGCGTGCGGGCGGCGTGGTCCTCGAACCAGAAGGTGCCGATGATAACCGAGCAGCTGACGGCGCGCCATTTCAATGCACTTCAAAGCACTTAAATGTCTACAGACCCTTCTAGGAGAAACTTCTTCGTTAAGCTCAAAATTGTGTTTCGGGCTGGAGCTGTCCCTGCCTTAAACTGGCTTCGAAAATTTATTTGGGTTTGCATGACAGACTCAGTCGCCAAGTGTAATTTGACCATTTTTCTCTTTTTCCTTGTTACTGAAGACCCCCTTGTTGCTGATTTGAATCACCTACCTGGCCAAAATGTTCATTTCACGAGCTTTCATTTGGCATATGCAACGATAATTTTAATGCCCCTAGATCGCCACAAAATCGTTTTCAAATGTGTCAGTTTTTTGTGAATAACCCTGTATGATGGTATTCTGAACCCAGTTTAAGCGCGGCTTTTCCGCGTACTTTGGTATGACATAATCCGGTGGGAAGCGGAACTCGACTGTAGTGGGATAAACGGGCGGCGAGTTCCCGGCAGAGCTGCGTCTCCTTCCGTAACAGGAGACTGATGAGATCACAGGCCCGGGCCGCTGCATAACTGGTCTCTCATCCAGCTAAGACGCGGCAGGCGTGAGGCAGAACATCAGCAGGTGTGACATAGGAGATTCTACCTAACAACAGTATGAAACTATGCAGCCAGCTGGTTACGGGAAGTGAATTATCTCATGTGGCAGCATGACACAAATTATGAAATATGCACAGGTGAGCGAAATCGCCACAGTTGCAGCCTATTCAACACGACACGTGTTATTAATATCGCTTGGGGTAAGGGAGTTGAACAATGCAAATATACTCCCACAGTCGAGTGGAGCTGAGGAAAAAACAAATATTTGACATCTGGAGAAAGGGAGATCTTTTGCAGTGCCCTAGGAGTAAAAAAATATGCGGCGATAAATTGCGGAATGCTCGAACGTACGAACCTTTCAAGCTGTTCACAAATCATAACATGATATGTCGAATGAAGTGATCTCCAACAAATTGAGGCCTCTCTCTCTTTTTCATAATCGAGTATAACAATGCATCGTCCTTACAGGCTTAGAGGTGGACATCGTTGGTGAAACCAAGCCTTTTATTCTATCCGCAACTATGACTGTGGTATTGCTGCAGTCGGATTTCCTAAAGTTTTGGTAAAAAATAGGAACTGAAACCACAAAGACATTTACAAATTTTACACAAATTTAGAATGACAGCACAAATATGCCGGGCAACAATCACCCCTTCATGAGCGATGACAGCAGCATGATAATTACGATCGCTGTCCTTAACCCGCGCCGTGCCGGGGGGTGCTTATGGCACCCTTCCTTCCTTTTTTCTTTCTCGACGATAGCGGAAGAGCAGCTTCGCGCAGCGCCGCCATTTTTGGCACAGCTGTTTGGATATCGACCACCCACATTTTGTGCTGGTGTTCAGCTCAGGTCATCTCAGGTCAGGTCATAAGATCACTGCTGATGATTTACCGCTGCATATGTCTACAAACTGCTTACTTTACGCCGACGACGTTAAACTTTACCATTGTATAACTCTAACGTCGGATGTTGACAGCCTGCGCGCTGATCTTAGACGCCTGGAACAGTGGTCGGCGGATTGGCATTTATATGCATCAAAGTGTCAATCGTTTACCATTTCTCTCAAACGTTCACCCATCAGGAATACGTACTTCATCCACGACGAGGCCTTGAAACATGTAGATTGTAGAAACCGTGAGAGATTTAGGCGTTGTCCTTGATGGCAAACTTACATTTCAGTCTCATATAGACAGCATTGTTTGTCAAGCCAACCGGGCTCTGGGTGTCATGATACGTTCCTTTCAGTCGGGTCATATAACCAAATTTAAAGGGAATAATAGCACCTTGGGGAAAGTATGTAGAATGATGGAGAAGAATGCCTCGATTACGGTCCTGGCATTCATTTTCCGAAAAAAAAGTCAGAAATTGTTGTAATTTAACAATAGTAATATGTTTTACATGTGACGTCACAACAATCTTAGCGTCACCAAAGCGAGTTGTGTCGTCACAAGGAAGGCATCGAACGGCAAAACTTTGCGGCCCGCCCAGTGACAGCTTGCTGTTCCGGCACCGGGCACGATGGGTGCACGGTAAGGCGTGAAACGCGACTGGCTGGGTCGGACCGGCGCTCGCTCGGCGCAGGGGTAGGGCCGTGGGGGCAGCATACGTGAACCACAGTGTGCCGACGCCTGACGGACTCGCGGGGCGGTCGGGGCGGACGCAAGGTAAACTGAATACAGGGCGGGACGGTTCAAAAAGCGAAGTGCGGTGGCAATCACAGTGGAGTAACTACTGATGACGTATGCGAAACGGTCACGGAATTTGTGAAGTTGAAATATGACCACATATGACCAACGGTTTTTTTGGCGTTGAAACTCGCAACCTAGGTCGCTTTGGAGGGAAAAATTTCGGATTGTGGGGGTTTCTCAGCACACCCGACAATCTGGCTATCTCAGTTAAAACTAATGTTAAAGGTGCTATACTCCCTTTTAACCGAGGAGCACAATGATCAGCAGCATAATTCGTGCAAAAATGTTAGATCTGTTTTAGAGTATTGAAGTGTTGTGTGTGGGGTGGAGCGGCCAAGTCTCATACAAGACCGTTTAAAGAACGAGTCCAACAAATAATTTGTAATGTGCGTTAGAGCCCATAGTGATGTATGGTCAACCCAATCCTAGAGTACAAGCGCTTATTTCTTCACTTTCTCTTTGTTCACGATGAGCGCCGAGGCGGCCTCAACACGATCTTGATGTTTTGGCACGTATTTTTTACGAACAAAATTGAACTCGACTAGCCTCTTGCGGTCCGTACTTCGGCTTGGCGTTCCATGCCGTCCTATCCCGTCAGCTCACTCCTGTTTTGCAGTGCCCCTATGCCAGAAGTTGAGACAGTCAAAAGGGGTATTTCTGTAGACTGCCGAGAGTGACAAACGAGTTTTTATGAGTGTTTTGAAGTTGCAACATATTTCATGATTCATCCTATTGCTCAAGTCTCGTATCAGGAGATATGTGAAATGTAATTCACGGGCAAACCCGGTGTCTGAGGCGAATGTGTGTGCATGATGTTTTTTTTTTTTTTTTAGTTTTAATATGCGCTAGTATAAGTTTAACTTTTTAACTGTACGTATACTATATTGATAATTCTGACTTTAACCGTAAATGGGCCTGTCCCGTGGTTGATGTACTGAATAAAGAAAGAAAGAAAGAAAGAAAGAATCACGTCAAGTGAACTGATCTCCAAAAAATGTTTGAGGTCGTGCCAAGGCCACAGTCTTTGTCTGAAATATCTGAAACTTGCAGGATTTCATAAGTTCATAAGTACATACAATTCGTATATCCCATATTTGTTTTATAGATTACCTAAGGTCAGGTCAATTGCCTGACCTCCCCATTATAGAGAGGTCAATGAATTTATAGAAAAATCGCCATTAATGCTCTAAATAATCGGGAACAAATACAAATGCTTCCTTTTCAGAGAATATGCATTGGATCAAGCCAGTTCCTGTATAATTATGCTACTTAAGCTCCTTCTTGATGACCCAGGTGCGATTGTTGTCTAGTGACCTTTGTAAAGTCATCTAAATTTATCTTAGGTCAACAACATTGTTTTGATAATCACTATTGATATAATACAGATAGCGGCGTTCATACTGCACCATTGCGTTTGACTGGTCGAGCCGCATCGCTCCATATGCAGCATGACCTACCTGGGTCACCAAAGGACCTTGGTGGGCTTTGCCTGAGGTCAAAGTTGACCTAACCAGGTCAGCACTAAGAGTTTTTTAGTGCCTTGACGAGAAAAACACGTTGGTTTTAAAATAATGGCTATATCTTTATTATGTTATTTTTTTATTTTTTTTTTAGCTTTTAATTATTTAGCTTTTTGGCAGAAAATAGCACTTGTGACCTTTGATGACCTCCGGATCCTCAACTATTGTCCTGAGCTAACATCTGAGAACCTATTGGACTACAAATTGCAAGAGCTTTCAATTTTTTCTCGATTCGTTCCTAGCTATCATAGTTTTCGAGATATATGGGGGTTTTCGAATTGAAGTTTTAAAACTGGAAATTTTTATCTTTGATGACCTCTGGTGACCTCAATATTGAATTGAGCTTGAAATGACATAAGTAATTTTAATGTCTTTGCTGAGAGCCTCCGAACATTGTTTTTTGCCTTTTATCTACGTCCCATAGGAGCCGAGTTCGAAGGGGGTTTCTAAACACTCCCCCCGCGCGGCACGGCGAAGGTGGCGCTGAGCACCGGCACGGCGCGGGTTAACACGCGCCCTGGAAGGGGAGGCGAAATTCGCCCATTCCTAAGGAGGTTTTTCACAAATAAAAGATAACGGCGGCGCTGCGCGCCACCGTTTTTTGCATACCTGTTCAAAAATCAACTAGTTACCTTATGTCAAATTTTGACCTCGCGTCATCTTCGAACACCATACCAGGTCACGTGATGACCTCATCTCCAAAGTGTTTGCCGTTGTATGCAGTCACAGTTTTGAGACGATCGGTTTCAACCTTGCTGGACATCATAAGGCCATAGATATATATAATTTGTATATCTCGGATTTCTGATATCGGGTACCTAAGGTCAGGGTCAATTTCGTGACCACCAACACTTTTTGTCAATAACTCTGGACAGAATAAAGATATAATAGTGAAAATGGTACCAATGAGTTTGTTTCGTCGAGACACATCTCCCAATATGCAACATAATCTGCGTGGGTCACCACTTGACCTTGACCTGTGGTAAAATCTCTCAGTTGACCTAACCTGGTTAAGATGAATATGATTCGAAGGGGAGCCTGATGACACAAATATGATGGCGTCAAGCATATTTTTCATCGTTATTAGGTAACAAGCTATTTGGGAAAACTACTTTCCCCCAAAATAACTTTTTTGGCCTTATATGACCTCTAGAGCCTAAACTATTGACCTGAGCTCAAATTCAAGGAGATGCCGGGGACTGTAAATTTCTATTGCTTTCGATTGCTTCTTCCGTGTGTTCCTAGCTAGCATAGCTCCGAGATATTCGGGGTATCTGGAGCAAAGTCCTAAATCTGGAAAATTTGGTCTTTGATGACCTCTGGTGACCTTAATATTGACCTGACCTAAATTAAGACTCTATACATTTGATAGAGCTTGTCACGAGCTATCTAACGCCGTTTTCCGCTTGTCGTACGTTGCAGGATTTTCGAGATCATAGGGGAGGAGAAATCCGCCCCCTCAGGTCTAGGGCGTGTATTTATCAGAGACCTTCCAGAGTGCGTGTTAAAGGGACTGTTTCATTTTTGTACTGGCTTTGAACTGAGATAGCTTTCATCTTTGGCCGTTATTAAAAAGTTTAAACCACTAAAATATTTTCCTCAAAACTATATCGTTTTTGATCAATTTAATTTATAATTTGCAAAATCTATCTTAAAGCTAATATCACCGGCTGATTGGCTGATAGCGACTTCAATATTTTCAATATTGTTGGTCCTGGGAGAAAACTACTTGCATTTCTCGAAGCTTGGCAGGACTACCTGCTGCGAGTACGACAATAAAGGACTTGCTTTTATTCAAGTCACCAGAATTGTCTGCAAATATTGTGCCTATTCTCTACAGCTTTCTACATCTCAATAATGACGTCATTGTCCCAAATTTATTGTCCTTGTTCCAAATATTTATTTAGTTCAATGGGCTTGTATTTGACAACTTTAAAAAGGTGAACCATTCCCTTAAAAGGAAATGCTAAACCTTTCTGAAAGTTGTCAAATATACACTGGTTTAGAAAAAAACACGAAGTAAGTGCTGCTGAAAACGATGGTGATATTTTTTCTCGAAAAATACTTAACTTTATACAAATCAAGCTTGCTTGAATTTTGAACATTGACGTCATTATTGAGCAAAAGAGAGCTATAGAGATATGATACATTTATTTTAGACATTTCTGGCGACTTGAATACAAATAAATATTGTATTATCATACTCGCAGCAGGTAATCCAACCAAGTTTGGAAAAATACAAGTCGTTTTTTCACCAGGACCAATAATCTTGAAGTGGCTGTCAGTCAATCAGCGGTGGCACTTGCATCGACCCCTTTTGGAAATTTAAAATTAAATTGCTTAAAAACGGTTATTTTTGGGGGAAAATGGTGTTAGCAATTTATGCTTCTCAATAACGGTCAAAGACAATGGCTATCTCAGTTCAAAACCAATACAAAGGTGAAACAAAGGAGGCGCAAAAAAAATCAGTTCAGAGAAGCGGAAAGACCCGCCAAAACTATTTTGAGCTATAATAATACCACAAGGAGCAGGAGTCTCAAACAAACTAGGTAAATATCCTGCTTGTGTTTCCTGTAAGCCACCGGAAAAGGGC
This sequence comes from Semibalanus balanoides, assembly GCA_014673585.1. Lineage (NCBI taxonomy): Eukaryota > Metazoa > Arthropoda > Thecostraca > Balanomorpha > Balanidae > Semibalanus > Semibalanus balanoides. The sequence continues at coordinate 19,024 of VOPJ01004308.1, read as the reverse complement.
GACGACGGTGGCAATTTGTAGAAATATGATATACCGCAAATAACTAAGTCGGAGTTTTTACGATTTTTTTTAGTTTTTACGAGTTTTTAAAAACCTTTGCCCTATCTGAAAGTAATGTCTAAATAAGACATTATCATTCCTCACAACGCTGACGTTAAGTCAAAAGTAACGGAAACTCCCAGTGACTTCGATGCGTCGAAAAAAGGTCCAGTGTCACCGAACACGGGGTCTGCTCAGTTCTGAAATCCCTTGCATATTGAAAAGTCAGCCACCTCAGCAGACATTGCAGCTGTCCGCTGACCACTTACTGTTAAACACCATCTGTTCCCTCAGCTGTGACGGAGCGCCTTCTGGCCGGCGCGGCGTCCTGTGGTCTGCTGTTGACAAAGAAGCCTCCAATGGCCATCTGTGTCTGGCCTCTGGCGAGCTGGTGTCGCTGGCCACACGGCGTAATGATCGTCCAATCTGGGCTGGAATGGACCGTATGTCGCCCACAGTGGCCTACCACCTGCCTGCCTGCGTGTGTGTGTGTGTGTGTGTGTGCGTGTGTGTGTGTGTGTGTGTGTGTGTGTGTGTGTGTGTTGTGCGTGCGTGCGTGCGTGCGTGCGTGTTTGTGTGTGTGTGTGTGTGTGTTGTGCGTGCGTGCGTGTGTGCGTGTGTGCGTGTGTGTGTGTGTATGTGTGTGTGTGTGTGTGTATGTGTGTGTGTGTGTGTGTGTGTGTGTGTGTGTGTGTGTGTGTGTTCTCTGTTCAAACAGACAGACAGAGACGTGACATTCACCTTTCTTGCGAATCGGCGTCTGTTCAGCTCAGTTCGGCATTTCTCATTTAAAACGACAGCAGACATACTGCTGTCGTTTTAAATGGGCTAGTGACATTTAAATACTGTTTGGCATATATGCATCTCATATGGGCGTAACACACTCCCGCGGCAAAGGGCATTACAAATCGACAGTGCGCCGTGTACTGTCGATTTTTAATATATTTGCCGCGGGAGTGTGTTACTCCGATGTGAGATGCATAATGCCAAACAGTCATGTCTGCTGACGGTTTAAATAAGATATGCCGAGCTGAGCTGAACAATAACAGACGCCGATTCGCATCAAGAAATGGTGCAGTAGCTTGCTCCTACCGACCTCGGACCGGCCTCATGTGAGCCAGTAGCACCCCTACTGACCTCGGACCGGCCTCATGTGAGCCAGTAGCACCCCTACCGACCTCGGACCGGCCTCATGTGAGCCAGTAGCACCCCTACCGAACCTCGGACCGGCCTCATCATCATCATTTTTATTTTCCAAAATTCGCAACGACATAAACACACACTCAGTTTGCCTGCGGATTGGTGCAAAGCGTGCGTAGGAGCACCTATATCGCGGCACCTCTCCCAAACCGTCCTAATCTGCTAAAAAATAATAACAAAAAATACATTTACATTTTTATAACCTAACCGAGCGGACACACGCCGCCCACACCCCTCCCGCGTACCGCCCATCAAATGTAAGGCGGTGCCCAGCTGCGCCCGGCCGGCACAGACGCGTCTCTCATCGCGAATCTGTTTGATTTTAGCAGGAACGTTGAAAATAATTTTGCGACGCATCTCCCATCGACCTCCTCGAGACCCTGCCGTAAGAGCAGTTATGTTGATTTTTTCCGCCGGCGGGGGGGCGGGACGGTTGAAGAGTTTGAAGTAAGGGATGAGTTCTTTGGAGTTCATCTGTTAAATGGTTTACGTTCGGATTCTGTACAAGACAAGCAAAGATGAAGTGAGAGTGTTTTCAAAGGCTGAGCCACAGCTGCACCCTGGAGATTGAACTTTATTTGCTGTTAATGGAGAACAGGTGCCCATTAAGAGAAGAAAGTCTGATCGAAAGTCTAGGTATGAAGAATGTTACCTCTCTTACATCCGTAAGCAAAGAATTTTGGCGGTTTTGGTTTGGTTGTCTTGGGCGATGGCCCTCGTAAAGGATTTGGTGGATGGTAGGTTACGAAATAGTTCAGGTTAGATGATCCCATGCATCGATTGGTGTTAGGTATATATGATGTTTTGTATGATGTTAGACGGGCCTGGGTGATATATCACCGCGCATTTCTGAGGTCTCTGTGGTGTTGTCTTGTCTTGTGTCAGGTACAAGTTCCTTGATAAAGTCCAGGCGTGCTGCTTCTTTCGTTCAGTTAAGTCTTGTAGAAATATGTAGTTTGTGATTGTCTGCGTGTTTTCAGTTTGTCCAGCCAGTTCATCAGTAGTCTTTCGTTGGATGTTCTAAAAAGAGCTCCTGTTCACCAGTCCGTGCAGTCCTGTTTGTAGGCTTCTAGTCTGAGTTGGTCTGCTATCGGATATGTCCATCGTATAAAATGTCGCCGTAGTCAAATAGTGCGTCATGTAAATGCGTATAATTGGTTCAATGTATTTTTGTCAAGAATATCTGGCATGGGGTATACCTGACTCAGTGATGAGTCTGGCTCGTTTAATAATAGTGTTTATGTGCGCTTTAGAACTTTCAAGTCGCTGGATATTGTGAGGCCTAAATGTTTGTGGCGAGTCGTTTATTGGTACATCCATGGTCTCCAAATCGTAGTGTAGGTGGGGAGGCCATTTCTGTTGCTGAATGTTTGTTTGGATTGTTTTGCTTGAGTTTAAACTGGATCAGCCACTTCCTCCAAACGAGCAATTCTATCCAGATCGTTTCTGTAGTGATTCCTTGTCCTCGTGCCGTTTATATGGATTGAAGAGAATAAGTGTCGTCAGCAAATAGGATGTACTTTTGTTGTCTGGCTGACTCGTCTAGGTCGTTTAGGTAAATGAGTGCTAGTAATGGTCCTAACACTGACCCTTGGGCGCATCCTGCAATTTACCGTCACCTATGAAACTCTGCGTGTTATTGATTACTACTCTCTGTTGTCTCATTGTGTAGGTATGATGTGAGCCAAGGTAAAATGTTTGCCTGATATACCAACTCTGTTGTTACACTTATAAAGAATTTCCCTGCATGCCATATTCCGGTCCAAAATATTTTGATATGTCCAAGATATATTACAGTAAAATCGTTGGTGTCTTCCATGGATTGGGTAAAAGCTCGTTTCAAGAATACAAAAGCTGATGCTTCAGTGCTAAAATGAGGTCGATATCCGCTCTGTTTATATGTAAAATGTTGTTTGTTGTCAAATGCTTATAGATTGTTTGAATATTATCCGTTCAAATAGTTTGAGTGCAACTGAGGTAAACTAATTGGTCTGTATTCTTGTCTGTCAGACGGAGATCCCTTGTTACTTGAATATAGCTGTTATGATTGCCTTGTTTCCATATGCTTGGGAATGTTATGGCAGCTGACTTGTTTGAACAGTTTAGTCAAGAGGATCTTTTATAAGTTTATTGCAGTGAGTCTAAGAATTTGTGGGGAAGGTTGTCAGGCCCACACGATTTATTTACCATTTAAGGCATTTTAGATGGCTCAATATTCCTTCCGAATACTATTCTGTGAGTTCTGGTATTGCAGGTGTGTTTGTAGGAGGCTGTGGATCAGGCGTGGTTTAGGAAGTGTTGAATTGTTTAGCAAAGTATGTTTCAAAGAAGTTCGCTTTTTCTCGCCGTTGACAGTTAGCTCGCCGTTGTCTTTTACAAGTGTTGGAAATCGTGCTCCTTTGCTCCTACCGAGAAGTTTTTTAAGGTTGGTGATACATCATGGAGGATTTTGTTTGTGTCAGTTGGTCCCTGTACTTGTTTTCTAATGTAAGTTTCCTTGAGACGTTTGTTTAGATCTGTGACATAATTCCTCTTGTGTTCCACTTATTCCAGTTAGTCTGTGGGTCGTTTCTTGGCGAGTCTTGAAAAGTCTGTCAGTATTCTTATGTGTGCGTCTTGTTCTTGACGTCAGCCAGGGTTGCAGAGTGTCTCACCAGTACTGTCTTTTTAGGTATTGCCTGTGGTAGCTGCTGAGACACTGTTTCGGTGAAAGTCCCTGGCTGCAGAGTCGATGTCTTGGTTAATATAGTATCCCAGTCAGCTGATATCAGCAAGGTCTGTTAATAGTTCTGATTGAGTCTTGAATAGTCCCAGAAGGTTTTGTTTAAGAAGTCTGTTTTTGTCGGTTTGCTATGTTGATGTAGCATATATGGGCAAGTGGTTCAAATTCCTGAGAATGATGAGGAGAGCCCAGAGTCAAGGGACATTGTCTGGGTTGGATACTATCAGCAGATCTCTTAGAATTAGCCACAGTGTTTGAATTGCGAGTGGTTCTTGTTATGAGTTGTTGTAAGTTGAGGATTCTATTGTATTGGAGAAAAAATATCAAAACTGGTCAAACCAACTATGCAAGAACTGATTTCTTGGTTGTAAAAATATGTTGCCTACGTTGAAGTCTCCAAGTATTAATGTGTTTTTTGGGTTGTGTTGTTGGACGTTTAAGATGTTGTCACTTAGTTTTTCCAGAAATCTGTCATGTAATTCTTTGGTCAGGTTTGGAGGCAAGTTATACTACACAAATGATGGAATACATCTGATTTTAAGCGGCTGAGCTAAGCCTTCATGTAGCCAGTAGCATCCCTACTGACCTCGGACGGCCTCAGTGAGCCAAAGTAGCACCCCTACCGACCTCGACCGGCCTCATGTGAGCCAGTAGCACCCCTACCGACCTCGGACCGGCCTCATGTGAGCCAGTAGCACCCCTACCAACCTCGGACCGGCTTCATGTGAGCCAGTAGCACCCCTACCGACCTCGGACCGGCCTCATGTGAGCCAGTAGCACCCCTACCGACATCGGACCGGCCTCATGTGAGCCAGTAGCACCACTCCGATCCGTCACAGCGTGAAGCGCGGTATCATAGGTCGAAGAGCACGCGAAACGTGGTCTTTAAAGTGTTAAGAGCGCTTCAGATGTCCTATAGGGCCACCAGGACCCTTTCTGAAAGACCCAAGGGCCCTTGGATGTTCACACGAGCCCTGTGCATGTCAGAGAGCCCCCTGGACAAGCCGAAAGGGCCCCTGAGCAGGTCAGAGGGGCCACAGGGGGGTCGGAGGGGCCCTGGGAGGCAAAAGGGCCTCTGAACGGGTCAGCGGGTCCCATGAACACATCGAATGGATCCCTAGCCAGAACAGAGGGCCCCTGGACAGGTCGTAGGGGTCCCGGGCAGGTCAGAGGGGTCCTGGGCTGGTCGGAGGGCCCCTTGGCAGGTCGGAAGGGCCCCTGGGCATGTCGGTAGGTCGAAAAAGCAGCCAGCGCAGTCCCTTACCAGGTCGAAAGGGCCCCTGAGAAGGCTGGAAAAACCTTAGCCAGATCAAAGGGCCCCTGAGCAGGTTAGAGGGGCCCTGACCAGACAGAAAGAGCCCCTGAGTGGGTCAGAAGGGCCCATGTACATGTAAAATGAGCCCCTCACCAGTACGGAGGGAGCAGACCCTTTTATCCGTTCTACTGGCCCTTTAAACGCTCGAGAATGGGCTCCTCTCGAAGCGCCCCCCCCCCCCTGGGGCAAAATCCTGGCTACGTGCCTGGTAGAGATCCTTTTGAGGCGCCGCCCCCGGACGAAATCCTGGCTACGTGTCTGGTTCATTGACCTCTCTAAGGGCCCTAAGGGTCCTAGTCCAATCCAGATCATCAAGAGTTGAAGAAAAATCGGTGAATCACAAAATAAAGTGGCCGAAATCCGTAGAGTTTTTAATATCCATTTGGGGGGGGGGGTGATTTTTCAACGCCCGGGAAGGACCCTTTTGAGGCGCAATCCCCCCTTGACGAAATCCTGGCTACGTGCCTGAGGTTCTGTGATGTCTGTCTTTCCAATGCGTACATGTTGGTACTGGTACAGTGATGTCTGTCTCTCCAATGTGTGTGCAGTCACACAGATATCTGTTTGTGATATATGTTTCCCCAGCGTATAGGTTTGTAAGAAAAAAGTGTTCCCGGGCACCATATATTAATGGCCTCAGCTAGCAATCAGTTAACCGGCTAATATTCAACAGGCTAAACGGGTCTGTTAAAGGACTCAAAGGGTCATTGGGATAACGGGCCAACAGATCTCAATGATCTCCTCATCTAATAAAGGCGGGGAACTGCACCCTTGTCTCTGGCGTCCTCACTAACAGTGCACTCCGCGTCTCCTCCTCCACGTAGGTGTGAGTGAGCAGTAGCACACGTGTCGACTGAGTCACGTCCCGTACTCGGCGTGCACGACTTGTGGGGAGGACAGACCACTAAGGCCGCCGCTATACACAGAACACAGTGGTGCAGGTGTGGCACAGGTCAGACACGGGGGCCGCGGGTGTGGCACGTTCTGGAATGCGAGGCCGGTCAGCGGCTGCAGCAGCTGGTCAGCGGAGTAACCGCGGCTTCTTGCCCCGGGTGTGCCGGGCAGTGGAGCCTGGAACGCTGGGAGAGGTCCTGGGTGTGCCGGGCAGTGGAGCCTGGGACAATAGGAGAGGGAGAGAGAGCTTTTCTGCGGCGGTCTGTCGGCGGGTTTCAGAGGCTACCGCTCTTCCTTTTCCTTATCCTAGCTGATCAGTAGAACTGCCTGGTAGAGGTACAGTGTGGTGCAAATGTTCTGTCCACTTCATTGACATCGCCTCTGTCCCTGTCTCTGTCTGTCGGTGTTGCACACAGTGGAATCAAATGCAATTACTATAGCCCTCGCCCCCGGTATCAGGGGCGAGGGCATAAATAGTTTCAAAAGATTTCACTGCGTGCAGCACCCACAGACAGCACCGATGGAGAATGCTGACATTGATTTAAACGGATGAGCTTAAGCAAGGTTTTTCATAATTATTTGCACCACACTGGCAGACGAAAACAAATATCGCCCCAGAGAAATGGAGGGTTTATTCGAATAGAGCACTGAAAGGACTGCTACTAGCCGTTTTCACGAAGGATTTATTCGTCGGGCACATCGACATCGGGTGGTGTCGATGAAGTGGACAGAATATTTGCACTACACTGTACATACGTACGTACCTGTTCGGCGAACAGTGTGTCGGTGTGTCTGTGTGTCGCTGTGTCAGCCGTCACAGTGTGTCGCTGTGTCAGCCGTCACAGTGTGTCGCTGTGTCAGCCGTCACAGTGTGTCGGTGACCGTCCCGGTGAGAGCGATTGATGGTGCTGTTCGGGAGGGTCCGCCACCACAAGGCTGCACCTGACCACAAGGTCCAGCAAGGTCAGCTGACTGGGCCTGCCCACTGTCCAGTCAGTGGCCGGTGAGTCACTGGTCACTGGTGACGTCACTGACGGCTCGGCCAGCTGCTCAGAGATGAGAGATCAGTTGGGTGACTGGAGCGGGGATAACAAACGGCTCTGTCAAGCCAGCTGACATCTCCGTCATACAGCCTTACATTACATGGTTACAGTCATGATGGCACAGTTTTAACTGATATCAAGGAAATACTAAATCAGCTCACTTTCTTTGTAATGAACATTTATTAATTTCATACTTGATTTAGTGTCAATATGACAGCAACATAACAGCTAAAAAGCAGGAATTAATGTTGGGCTGCGTTAGTGCTTAGGACGGGTGTGTATGATTCCTTGTGGAGCCACAAGTAACCTTATCGCTTATGCTTCTCACGACAGCCAGTAATTTCGATGCGGCTCTGATCAGGTGCAGTGTGTTATCAGGTGTCGATCAGGTGCAGTGTGTTGCCGGAGGCCGGTCTGCCGGTCCACCACGTCTGCACGTGTTCCTGGCCCGTCCGGACACGTGTAGGAAGGGAGTGGGCCGGCCGGCCGGCTCGCCTTCGAAGGGAGTGGAGCGGGCGCTGGCGTCAGACCTGTACTGTACTGCCGGCCCTGCCCTGAATTAGCTGCTATAGCCTGTAACCACCGGCCGGCTGGCGTTCAACTGCAGATGATGAGATGTATGGCATCTGCTGGTCCTCACGACCACCGCCAGCCGCCCCCACATTTCACTCGCCATCTGTATTTTGTAACAGGTGGCAGGCTATGCCCTGTGCACGTTGTTCATGCACAAGTAATTCTGTCTCATTTTTATAGCTTGTTTTAATGAACGAGGACGAACACGTTTGGTTCTGCATGCGTCTCATAGTTATTTTGCTGCATAGCAAACCAATGAGGTACATTAATGGTGTCGGGGGCATAGATTTACCACAGCCACATATTATCAGCACTATATTACGAGCAGGCACGGCTTGCGTAATGACATAGGCAAATATGATATGCATACATTTGCATCGCTGACGCCCGTTTAACCCGCGCCCTGGTGGGCCTCCGAGACAACTTCGCCATGGTGGTGGTAGGGGAGGGGTCAAAATGACCCCCGTCTAACTCGAAACCTAAAAGGGATATAAAGACGCAGAAAAAAACGTTCGAAATCTCTTGTAATTGACATTCAAAGTTGAAGAGAGCACTTTTAGCTCAGGTCAATATTGAGGTCGCCAGAGGTCATCAAAGGCCAAATTTCCAGTTTTAGGACTTTGATACGAACAACCCTAATTATCTCGGAAATTATGATAGTGTTGATAATTCTAACCGTTGATTGATATTACATTAAGCCGTAGATTAGAGATATACCACCGCTTATCATATTACGGTATTTTTAGCACTAGATCTCCGCTTCGTAGCAAATAAAAACACAATGTCATTTGCTTCTGTGTTGCCGTTTTCTGAAACATCGAACAGTAGTTCACTGACATACAATTTACATAGAACAATTTGACACTGCGTAATTAACAATTAACAATTTACTATCACATATATACAGTCAATATTCCCAATCAACATAACAACAATCATGACAAAATAATAACGCCGAAAAACTATTATTAAGTACTTACATGAGTCTGCGGGGTTTTAAATTTCACAAATAATCAAACATTTATCTCCACCCGAGACAAGAGCGCCAAATTAAGTTTAAGTTCGAAAATACAAATCGCGTGACATTTTTCCTGCGTAATAAATCTGCCAATCCCTCTAGTTTTGTGCGCACCAACAGATAGCTAGAAACAAACATAAAAATAAATCGAAAGCTCTTAAAGGACACTGTCTCATCGAATGATATCGCAAAAGCAGGCTTAAAACAAGACCTAAGGACCACTTATTGATTTTTTAATTGCCATTAAAACTCTTATCAAAAAGCGCAAAAAACAAAAAAACTAATCATTTAAATTTCATTACATTTAAGAATCTAAAAACTGTTCACCGATTTATACACACCTACTACATAATGGAAGCGCTGCTCAAGTTAACTGTAATCACAGAGAAGGGATATTTCAACTGACTGACCAACCGTCAGCTGACGCTATTGCAATTGGATGAGACGCCGATGCGCTTATACATTGTGGTTCCTGTTAACTGAATCTAAGCGCATCTGCCGCATTTGAGTCGTTTGCCATGGAACGTGAACAGACTTCTTTTCCATTTGTATCTTCGGAATCGGAGGATCAATCATAAGAAAAAAACCTCGCGTCGGGAAAAACTTCTTTTAATTGCTGGGAAATCAAAAATCCCTTTCGTAAAAAGTAAAAAAAAAACTTTCTTACATTAACTTCCCTTCATTGTACATAACTTTCCATCATGCGCTGATCATTATGGTAAGTTAGTTGTGGCGGACTCGTCGACTCATTGGCTTGGAAGAAAACTGAACTTTGAACGGCGATATTGGGCGACTGGGCGCGAATAAAAAAAAAAAAACGACTTCATGGTGTTATCAAATTCGGCTGTTCTTTAACATATCAAATTTTACTTTGAAGTGACGTGACCCTTTAAAAAATCATTTGCATTTGAAATGATCAACATTCAGCTCAGGTTAATAGTTTTAGGCTCCAGAGGTATTCAAAGAAAAACAAATGCATTAATAAAAAAATGCTTTCCTGAATAGCTTTTATCTGAAAACGACAACAATTATTTTGACACCATCGTGTTTGTCTGATCGAGGGGCTTTTAAATATAAATATGGTGACCTGGTTAGGTCAACTTCAAAATTTGACCTCAGTACAAGGTCATTTGGGGACCCATGTAGGTCATGCTAGATATGAGGCGAAGCGGCCAGACGAGACAAATGCAGTGGTGTCATCCGCTCGCCTCTATCTTATTTGTATCAATTTATAAGCAAATAATTGCTGATGACTCAGATGACCTCAGATGACCTTGTATAAATCACTGAACAACAATAACATCTTTGTCATCCAGAATGAGCTAAATTAACATGATTCTAACAGAATCAGCTTGCTGCAATGCATATTGTCTCAAAAGGAAGCATTTGTTTATTTTCCCGTTCACTTATAATGGGGAGGTCAGGAAATTGACCTGACCTTAGGCCACCGATGCAAGAAATCCGAGATGATGTATATCACGTTGATTAGCACATTTTTCTTATGATTTTGCACATATTCATCAAACAACCTGCAACTAGTCCATTGTAGGTATTTACGATCTTATGAAGTCCTGCAAGTGTCAAACATCTCGGACAAAAACTGTGGCTTTGGCACAATCACAAACATTTAGAAAGACAAGGTCACTGTTGACGTGACCTGGTGACCTGACCTGAGATGAGCCTGAAGATCCAGTTCTCGCAAAGTGTGTGCAATTGAATGTTCAAATAGCGTAACAAAATTTTGGTGGTGCTGCGCGCCGCTGTTTTCCCGCTAATCCGGAAAACCTCAGGGGGTCAAAATGGCCCCCACCAGGGCGAGGTTTACACAGGTTACATTGGTAAATGTTCAGTAGTGACATTGATGTTGATTGAAAGAGGGAACTGTCATCTAGAGTCTGGTGTCAACTGTCAACACCACTGAACGAAGCTCTAACAGACTGCAAAGAGGCTTGGCAGGCGATAATTGTCTTAAAAAAGATCAAACTTACCCCACCCACTAGCACCGATAATTGAATGATTATGTGCGATCTCAAGCCAGGGGTGGAATTTATATCTCTTGGGGAGGCCCGAGCTCCCCCAATCTTGTCCAATTTTAACAATTAGCCTATGGCGTTGCATGGTAAGAACTGATTTAAAAATTTATAAATTAACATTAGAGCCTCCCCCCGAGCGATTTTCATAAAGTTTCCGCTAGTGGTTCAAGCTAACCACACACAAGGGTATATATGGGCGAATATAAATCATCTCAATGCATCTTATTTGATGTGACTGCAACTGTGAACTACAATTCGCTGGGTAGGCAGCTGTATAACGGTGGGCAATGGGCATGCACACTGCAATAACTGACCCAATTCAAATGAAAATATTATATCTTTTATAAAACAAAAAATGGAGTTATCACATGATATTGGATGGCGAAATAAATGCCTATGTGAATTAATTCACATTAAACACAAAGGTAAATGACCCCAACCGAAGTCGTTTCAATTTCGAAGCTTAAAGAGCACCATACTTTTAAATTGTGGTTCTCAGCAGGTGTCTGTTAAAACAAGTCTCTTTTAAAATAGCAGATAAATTGCGTTCAAACAAGGGTTGTTTCAGCAAAATAGACTGCAATATAGTGCAGTCCCCGTCTACCTTTTTACACCGGGGTCGCCACCAGCACAGCTTCAGTAACCCCGGACTCCCTCAACCTTCCCACACCGGAGTCGACACCAGCACAGCTTCAGTAACCCCGGACTCCCTCAACCTTTCCACACCGGGGTCAGCACCAGCACAGCTTCAGTAACCCCGGCGCCTCTGGCTGAAGGCCAAGACCGGGAGCATCCCAAACTGGCTGAAATTTGCCAGCTCCGTCACAAAAATAGCGCCGGGGTGGAGGGTTAGAAGGGTCAGTAGCTGGGCAGACCCAGCCGTCGTGGTGAGTACAGCGCTGCTGATGTTTTGAGTGGCTGAGCCGTTGAGACGGATATTTATTGCGCTCCTGAGATGTGCGCTGCTGAGCTGATGGCCAAGCTGCTGAGCTGCTGAGCTGCTGCTCCACGGTAATAGTGGCATGTGAAATATGCGGGGGAGGCCGACATACGACCCTCCAGCACAACAGAGCCAGCCATTACGGCAGGCTGGGACACAGAGCAGGGCTGGCACACAGCTGGAACGGCCGTCCGCGCCCCAGAGGGGACAGCCGTCCCGCCCCGGAGCTGGGATAGCAGTCCCCCGCCCCGGAGCTGGGACAGCAGTCCCGCCCCGGAGCTGGGACAGCCGTCACCGCCCCGATAGAAGCCCGGGCTGGGACAGATCGTCACTCCCGGAGCTGGGACAGCCGTCTCGCCCCAGAGCTGGAACAGCCGTCCCGCCCCGGAGCTGGCGACAGCGTCCCCGCCCGGAGCTGGGGACAAGGCAGTCCCGCCTCGGAGCTGGACAGCAGTCCCGCCCCCAGAGCTGGGAAGCAGTCCGCCCCGGAGCTGGGAAGCAGTCCCGCCCCGGAGCCTGGGGAAACCAGCCAAGTTTTTCCGCCCCCCCGGAGCTTGGGACAGTCGTCACTTCCCGCGGAGCTGGGACAGCCGTCCGCCCCAGAGCTGGGACAGCAGTCCCGCCCCGGAGCTGGGATAGCAGTCCCGCCCCCGGAGCTGGGACAGCAGTCCCGCCCCGGAGCTGGGAAGGCCCGTCTCGCCCCAGAGATGGGACAGCAAGTCCCGCCCCTGGAGCTGGGACAGCCGCCCGCCCGGGATGCTGGGACAGCCCGTCCCACACAAGAGCTGGGACCAGCCGTTCCCGCCCCAAAGATGGGCTAACTGTGACGGATGGCAGGGTTGGACGGTAAATCAGGGGGAGCGGAACGGAAGCCGCAGAAAGCGAGGGAGGAGTGGACACACAGAGACTGGCTTCACTGCCTCGGGCTTAGGGCGGGTCTCAGGGAAAGTGAAGGAGTGCGAAGGATTGGAGGGAGTTAGTGGCTTCACAATGTCCCAAACCGGCCCGCGTCTCACGAGGCTTCTGACAGTGAACACGGTGCTGTGGTGTGTGGTGTTTGTTAATGCAAGAACACGGCGGGTCCCAGTGCCGGCCCAGAGGTGCTGAATTGACCTCCTGGGAGAAACACCGGCTTTGAGCCCACACTCCAGCGCCAGCGAGAGGAGACGGGGAATATTAACACGGTCTTGAACAATTGTTTAGAGTGCGTCATCTGCCTGCTCCCTCTTTCAGCTCTCTTTACGGCCAACTGCTGTTGCTGTTACACAAGCCTAACAGAGCGGCGGTCTCTGGTGGTGAACCTGGCGGCCGGCTGACCCCACCGGTCACACAGCTGTTACCCTCCGACACACAGCTGTTACCGAACCTCGCGGCTCGCAGCGCAGCGGCCGGCAGATGGCCCACCACTTTCACTGGCGGCGGCGGCTGCCGTGACATGCCGTGACCCGACAGGCGGCCTGTCCCCCGCCCGTCACGACACAGACGAGATGTGACACCTCCGAAGTGACACGCATTCTGGACAGGATCCTGTGAGTGATCAACCGTGTCCATAGCCCTGAGGTACACAGGGCCCGGGTCCTGGCACGCTGAGGTACACAGAGCCCGGGTCCTGGCACGCTGAGGTACACAGGGCCCGGGTCCGTGGCACGCTGAGGTACACAGGGCCCGGGTCCTGGCACGCTGAGGTACACAGGCCCGGGTCCTGGCACGCTGAGGTACACAGGGCCCGGGTCCTGGTGGCAGGAGAGGAGGCGGACTGACGCAGGACCGCTCTGTATCAAGCAAAGCGTACTCGAAATTTTCCCAACGAGTAAAGGCTTTCTTTGTATTTTGATACACATGCATAGGTACAGCTGATTTTAGTATTTTACCATTAACCCCGCCCCCAGTCATTATAACGAGCGAGTGCTTCACGCTCGCTTGTCCTTCCGTGGTATATGGGAAAAATGTGGTATACGGCTATACGGCTATATACGTGGTATAGGTACTGCTCGGCCCGACCCGGCCCGCCAGACCCGACCCGTATCGTATCGACGCTTTTTAGACGCTCATATCTCTGCAACCGCAAGTCCGATGGACACTCTGGCCTTTTGTTGAGCAGCCCCTTCCACCCTTCCCTGTTTGAGACCAGTGCTGACTCAGTGTCTCATGTGTGTCTACCACTGTGGTCTGTGCGTGGCGCGTGCCGTGTAAGGGGTGCTGACAAATGTTGTCTCTGGGAACAAAAACTCCGCAACGGCTGGCCAGATTGTCAGCAAATTTGGTGTGTGGTTATGGGACCTCTCAGCCGCAGTGTTTCCACAAGTTAGGGGGGATGGAGTGGCTCTGCACGTGCGCACGTGCACTTCGCACGTGCACACCTTCTATTATATATCTTCAGGAACGGCTAAGCCGATTGTGTTCAAATTTGGTGTGTGGCTAGGGGACCTCGCAGTCGCCACTTTTCCTACAAGTCAGGGGTGGGGTGCCTCTGCACGTGTGCACGCCCACATGTGCTCCCTCTTATATATCTCAGAAACTTACTTATTGCCTGATTCGAGTTGAACTTCACAAAACATTTCTCTCACGCCTGCTCGATCATCACGAAGTACGACGCCTTAATGGTAAATGGTAATAGTGACCTTACTGCTTCACCTGCACTGGGCCAATGCCCCACCGCTACCTGCGAACACAATTTCTGACGCAATCTGTCGGCCGCTCCTTTGGGTTCATCAATTAGCATTCGATCTTCAACAGACCTGTGATACGGCTGTCTTCGACACGTGGGCGGTCTGAGCTCATAGGCTAAATGAGCATGAAATCTGCATATCGGCACCACCGTGATTTACATAAAACCGGAGTTTGACAAGGTTTGATATTCGTCTACTAGCTTCACGTTTTAGGAACAAATGTGCACCTGTTCAATTTCAACATCAAATATGTAAATGGCGTAAGCTCACTTTAAACGGATGATTGATGTATCGCTTAATATGATTCATCTATTTTATCACTGTTCTCTGATTTGCTTTGAGAAACCTCCTTAGCATAACCGTTTAAAGCAAGCAGTATAGCGTTTTAATACTCACTGTACGTGCACACTACATACATACATAGGTAATAGGTATGTATGTACAAGGTGTTTTCTAAAAATGTATCCACTCGAAAATCTTCGCGATAAATTCCGGAAGTTTTGTCGCAGGTCTTCGAACCTTAAACAGCATGGAAAGCTGATGAAATTCTACATCACAATAAAGTAATCAACCAAGCCATCGACGTTTTAATTCACTTGGCTTCACCGCAGTGGAAAAAGCCTATAAAAAAATTGCTCTCACATCTCAACTTTTCTCATACGATGATATCCATAATCTGATGGTCAACCATGCTTGAAGATGTAAAAATGTAAGCACGTGCTGTTAGGCGAACATCAACAAACGCAACGGTTCAAACCCAAATTAATCGTGATGGCACAAATCACTGCTAATCATGCCAAACTATCGAAAGAGGACCGGATTTTCATCGTGGAATCCTTCTGCAAGTTCAGTTTTCCATCCAGGTAAGCGTGAGCTTCGTCCGTGAACGACATTTGGTTGTTCCAGAAGATGGACTTTCTTAGTGCACGGTGGCAGAATAGCTCACGCTGCGCACAGTCTGCTTCTCGTAGCTGTGAACGACGTTTTGGGGTCCGGTAGGCGGTCAGATCCAGGTTTTTCTTTCTTATCTTCCAAACAGAGGTCACACTGAGGCTCAGCTCAGCGCTGATCCATCTGGCAGATTTTCTGCTGTCCTCTCTCTCGAGAGAGCTTTCACACAGCCGATGTTGTTTTGAATGCGTGCTGATGCCGGTCGGACAGAATTATCCTTGTTGTCGTTATGGATATACCCCCTCCTCTTTCCCTCCTACACGGTCCCGCCGGACAGCGATCGAGTCACGCTCTTCCCTTTATTGCCGTCAAATTCCTGATGGACCTTCATTACGCTTCCATGGAGAGTGAAGACATTCCACCGATGAAATCCGGTCCTGCTTTCAATAGTTTGGCATGATTAGCAGTGATTGTGCCATCAGATTAATTTGTGGTTTGAACCGTGCGTTTGTTGGATCGTAGCCTAACGCACGTGCTTCATTTTTACATCTTCAAGCTCCATCAAGTTCTGGATATCATCGTGAAGAAAGTGAGATGGAGAACATTGTTTGTTAGTGCCTTTTTCACTGCAGTGAAGCTAAGTGACAATTAAGAACTGTCGATGGGCTGGTGATTACTTATGTGGATTAGTTATTCAATCAGCTTTCCAATGCTGCTAAGGTTGAAGACCTGCGACCAAAAGTTCTGGAATTATCGCGAGATTTCCGAGTGGATACGTTTTTATGAAACACCCTGTACCTACATACTTAAGAGTAAGTGAGCCACAACTAATGCGTCGACGAATACAAATCATATTAAGTTCACTTTCTGATGGAAAACATAACAGCATATATTTCAAAATGTGCTAAAAAAGTCATGGCGTGCATGTTTAAATATGATGCTCGAGTACATCGGCGAAAACTGCAAATTGGTAAGGGAGCAGAATTTCTCGAGCTAAAACTATCCAGAAAAGGCTTTTACATTCACTCATACACCGACAGATTTTTTAGATTAAAAGGTAAGAAAGCTGTTGATGATGGAAATGTCCTACAAAATGTTCCTAACAACTAATTAGTAATACACCGTCACCCAATAGCCCAGAGCCATGCCTCTTCCGGTTTAAACATATACACGCAGGTCGTGTCATCTAAGGTCAGAGGACAGCTGATGTCTGGCAGGTCACGGTCTTAAGTGACAGGTCAGAGGTCAGATGTCTGACAGGTCACAGTCTTAAGTGACAGGCCAGAGGTCAGATGTCTGACAGGTCACGGTCTAAAGTGACATGCCAGAGGTCAGATGTCTGACAGGTCAAGGTCTCAAGTGACGGGCCAGAGGTCAGATGTCTGACAGGTCACGGTCTAAAGTGACAGGCCAGAGGTCAGAAATCTGACAGGTCAAGGTCTAAAGTGACGGGCCAGAGGTCAAATGTCTGACAGGTCACGGCCTTAACCTGCGCCACGCTGGGGTATCCAGCCGAACGCGCACCGCTGTGGGGGGCAGATTCTGCCCCCTCGTTATCTTCTGAACCAACAACCGTAGCGAGACGCGCAATACGGCAATCGAAAGATCTCATTGATACGCACCCAAAGCATACGTGAAATTTTCGAAATAAGGTCACATGTCAGGTCAAGGTCAGGTAAAAGGTCAAAATGGAGATATTTTAGTTTTTGGGTTATTTTTTCTATCCAAAGCCTTAGATTGTAACTATTTGAGCACAAAGTGCTCTCAAAGGTAAAATGACACTCCTGCATTAAGCAAAAGTGAAATTTTAAGCAAGGGTCAATGTCAATATCGGGTCACAAAAGGTCACGGTTGACAAGAGGTCTACGAAAGTCATGCGACATATGATTTATGGGTTGTTTTACACGTGTAATTCGATAGTAGAAGCTATTTTGACAACCTGATACCATAAAAGGTCAAAGTCAGGTCATATGAGGTCAAATTGTGATTTTTTAAACAAAAAATACATTTTTAAATTCCAATTTTGTCTCAGAAAAACAGCTGTGATATTTATTTGTCTCTATCTGGTCAAAAAAGTTATTTGAAAAAAATGACGTCATGAGTTACTTACACTTGGGGAGTCATAACTCAGTCAAAAATTCAGATATAGCTTTGAAATTTGGTTTGAGTTTTGTTTATACTTAGTTCTTAAACATATAATCCGGTTTTTAAAATACTTTTTGATTTTTTTTGTGTGATTTTTTTTTTAGGAGTCATAAACTCAAAATTTTGTGATTCCGAGATTGTCATTTTGAAGACAATGCAATTTCCCACCTTTTGATCTTTTATTTTTTGATTTGCTTCAGACCTCCATTTTCTACGATTTTTCCAACATTCATCGCTTTTCCACCAAAAATGGAATGACATGACGTAATCAAAAGGTCATTATCTTCCAAAGTTTTTTATCAATTTCATCGAAATTTTTGGAGAAGACGTCAAATTGATGTAAAGTTAGGTACAGCAAGTTCCACGTTGGTATCTACACTTGTTTTTGAGTTATTGAGAAAATCCGGGAGGGGGCAGATTATGCCCCACCCCCAGTGGGGCGCGGGTCAAGTGACAAGTTAGAGGTGACAACAACTGTTTGAAATCACGCATGCATTAAAAGTGTCAAATCGAGCGAAAAAATGAACTTATCGGCAACTCATCAGGTTCTATTCAAATTTTCAACCTTCATATTGAGGTCGTTAACAAGAAAGTTTAGCTACAATGACTTTGTTGCTATTTTGTATAACGGCCTCAATGTGAAGGTTAAAAATTCGGACATTAGCCGTTTGCACGATGCACTATTTTGTGCGAAATGTTGTAAAATATTTTAAAAAGTTTTAAAATGTTTTAGTAGTAGCCGTTTTCACGATGGACTAATTTGCGAGAAATGATTTAACTCTCGCCCTACGGTCCCGTAGGGCGATGGTTAAAACTGTTTTTTTTTCCGCAAATTAGTTCATCATAAAAACGGCTACTACTTAAACATCTTAAAACATTGTAAAATGTTTTATAAAATTTCGGGGGGGGGTTGCTAAAAGCCTCCCCCCTCCGAGTGACTCGCGGGATAATATTATGATGCCTAATCAGAAGAGCTTATAGCATACGTAACCAAATTGATACAGATATCTAGGTCACCATTTGACGAGTCATTACACATTGATCACGTGACTGACGCTATCACGTGACTATCATGATTGGCCTAATCACCATCGTGTGGCTGGGAGCTGTGTCACGTGAGCTGACCTTGGATGCGCAGCAGCTGATTACTATGAGAGAAGAGGTGCGATTTGATGAGAGTCGTGGTTCAAGTTCAGAAGTTAGCGAGAGAACGGACCAGCAGAAGCATTTTAGCGATCGACGAGAAGTCGCACCATTCACTTTACCGTCTATATGGTGTATTGCATGGCGTATTGTACAAGTAAATGGAGCGGTGATGGAAAGCGGATGAGAAAGTACGTGCAGTCGTGAGAGGTGTGAACACAGCTGCACCATTCGAAAAACACAAACTGCTTCCACTCACTTGAACGTTGGCGGAACGAATCAAATGAAATAATTCCGGATATGACGTATCAATGCAATCCCTCGGCACGTTTCATTCAGCAGAAATTTTCTTTCTTGGACATAGTTTTCATAGCTTTTATAGTTCATAGCGACATATAA
>VOPJ01004307.1:0-54287 GCA_014673585.1 Semibalanus balanoides | reverse complement strand
ATAGTATCAGCTGCGCCACTAATGTCGACATTCAGCCTGATTCTAAATTTGGGAATTAACCGCACCCACAATGGTCACATCCAAAGTGCGCGCACTCGGTCAAAGTCGCAATGGGAAAGGAATAGGATCACGCTCTCGGTGCGTACGATTCTGCAGCGCTCAGCCGCTGTTTTTAGGAATATTTTTGGAGTGGTAAAAGAATAACTTCACGTTTCCTTCACACCTGAAAATATTTGAATAGCACCAAAACTATTTAAAAATCACAAAGTGTTTAAAGATTTCCCCAAAAGTGCTAAACATTTCTATATTATTATGTAATAACTCAAAAGTTGATGATTTAAAAGTACAAGTAAGTCACATCAGCTCATTTTGGTTGCAAATCGGTCACCTTCGCACGTGGGCAAGTGCGTAAGATTTTGCATCTCTGTCGTGAAGGTTTTCTCTTTTACCCCAAATTGTTTAATATGACGTCATTAATTCAGATATTTCAACTGCACTTTTTATTAAATTAAGCACTGTATGCGAGAAACAAATGTCATAATCGTGTTCGGCAGCAATTACTTCATATTTTGCACCACAAGCGGCGTACATTTGACAACCTTCAGAAAGGTGAAACATTCCCTTTAAAGACCATGGCCATAGACCTGGCGCACGCGGACAGGCAATGTCATGACACCTTTCCGGCGGGTTAGAAATGTATTGCACCGCGTTCGCATAACTTGGTAGAGACAGATTTAAGTACTATCCGCATTTTTAAGTCTACATGCATTCTTCGCGCGTGCTTTCAAACCTTGTACTTACTCTCACTAACTCACGGTTTGGTGGTAACAACTACCCCCTCTGCATGCAGATAAGACAATTTGACATTTGCTCCATGGGTACCCTGTTTTTTTGCACCGTTTTTGGCACCTCGGCAGAGTCGGGACACGGGGGCGCCATTTTTACTGCTGCGTGTGTCGGTGCCTGACGCGTTCTTTGACGGTGCCGCATGTGTCGAAGGTGCGTAGTTCTTCTGCAACTGGTGAGTGGTGAAACTGAATTATTTATATTTATAATTAAATGTTGTTATTGCGATATGCAGGTACAGTCTAGGGTGAATGTTTCTGTCCACTTTGATCATCTCAGACCGATGACGATGTTCCCGGTGAAATACAATCCTTCGTGAAAACGGCTTAGTAGCAGTCCTTTCAGTGCTCTATTCGAATAAATCCTCCATTTCCCTGGGGCGATGTTTGTTTTTGTCTGACAGAATCTAGCGTAGAAAGTAATCTTAAAAAGCTTTGGTTAAGCGCACCCGTTTAGTTCAATATCAACTTTGTCTATCGGTGCTGTTTGTCGGTGCTACATGCAGTGAAATCTATTGAAAACTAGTTTTTGCCCCTCGCCCCTGTACCGGGGGAGAAGGGCCTATATGTATTGCATTGATTCCACTGCGGTGCAGCACCCGACAGACAGAGGCAGAAACAGCGGACAGGAACTTTTGCACGGACAGAACATTTACCCTAGACTGTACATTATACTAGCTATGATGTCTTGTTCCCACCAAACAGGGGCGGCGCCACGGATTTCGTCGGGCAGGGGCAGAGCTTTTCATGGTCCTCCCATGGCAAGGGGACCTCCCAGCATTGGGGCCTCATAGCTTATACTCCAAAATTTGCATATCTCCTCGGATTTCGGTCACTTAATTTTTGATACACAGGTAAAAATTAATAACAAATTGACAAACTTAGGGAAAATGACTGAAATGCGTCAGCTATAGGGGCCAGTGCAAGGGAAGGCCCAGCGCTAGAAAAGTGGCTCCACAACCTAAGTTCGCAGAACATTTTTTCACTTATTCTGTTTTATCCAGCGGCGATTGTTTTTTTTGTAAATGCGTTTACCAACTTTGTATGTTATTGTGTATGCTATTTGTTGTAGTTTTGTGTATGTTTATTGTATGCTAGTTTTTTGTTTAACTTCTTCTGACATTTGTTATGCTCGTCAGCTATATTTTGTACCCACAGACTAAAAAAAAAACATTCTTACAGCAAAAGTTTTCATGGAACAAAACTTCCAAATTCAGAAAAATGGACAAACATATCCAGCAAAGACCTCTGCTTGCCTCGACCAGGACCTGTCTTCCCCAACTTTGTATGGATGAAAGTGTATCCTGTGTACGCCTAGTGCGCTGTGTGCACTCTGTGCGCCGTGTGCGCCGTGTGCGGTGTGTGAGGTGTGTGAGGTGTGTGCGGTGTGTGAGGTGTGCGGTGTGTGAGGTGTGCGGTGTGTGAGGTGTGCGGTGTGTGAGGTGTGCGGTGTGCGGTGTGAGGTGTGAGGTGTGAGGTGTGAGGTGTGAGGTGTGAGGTGTGCGGTGTGCGGTGTGCTTGAATACTGCTATGCATAGTATTTAAAATGTGTTGGGTTTATTAAACAAAAGCTCCTTTGCTGAATGTATTGAATCCTGACAGTTACAAACTACTTTGCTGTGCGCTTATCAGACGTGTTAGCATGGGAGCAAAACAAAACACAAAATACAAAACTACAACAAAAATAACTTCATTTTTGGCAGCCCTGGAGCCCTCACTGGCGCTACTAGCTTAGCTATCTGCTCGTGTGGAATCTGGGGCTGACTATTAATAGTTACTAACCCCCTCCCCTGCTTGTGTGAAATCTAACTGGTGTAATTTTCCATCTGTATGAATGTGATATCCTGGGAGGCAGTGGAAGGGCTGTCACTCGGAAATAACCCGACGCCCAAGGGAAACTATCATTAATACTTTATATTTTTATATTCATTGTGTGAGTGGCGTAACTTCATCCTTTTGTTCTCTTTTGTGGTGTTAACGTAATGTACGATTGTCGCGTTGGACAGAAGGAGGATCACTCATGTAAAGGCTAAAAAAACGTGAACACGTCATAAACTATTATTTTGCGCTTGTATAGCCAGTAACTTTGCACGCGCCACGCGCCGCTGATCGACACACAGTGCATACCTCGGGCGGATCGTTTATCTACACATTGTGTGTACGTGTCGCTTGCTTTTGGTGTCCGAGATAGGTCTGGTATTGGCATTCAATTAGCCTTTTCTAATGATGGATATTTTGTGGCGAAATATTTTAAACATCTTACGAGTGTTTTTGGAATGTTTTACATGAAGTTTTAGTATACGATATCATTCAAGAAATAAATTAGTTAAGGATTAAGCTGATATATTCATTTATATAAGAGTTATGGAAACATGAATGAGCTTTTCAAGATTATGAATACAAAATCTGTCGTTTTAATAACATATGCGTCTAGAGTCCGTTTGCTCAGTTAAAGACATATGCCTATAGGTTAGTCTCTTCATCTGGCAGCGTCAATGGAATCACAGTCTGCCTTCGATGGGGCAATAATGTGCTAGAGTGGGGGGCGCTTTGCTGGAGGTGAGTCCATTATGAGTCAGGGGAGTTGCTTTTGTTTAGGCGCCATAGCGTGCCCGAGACCGATCTATGTTTTTCAGATGTTCTGAAAAGTATCGTAGGTGAAAGATCACAGCTAACTTATACATATTATCTTGCTAGTTACCACCAAACGCAATTTTGTAAATACTATACTTCTTACCAACATATTACATCAATTCTAAGAGACATTTCAAGACCAAAAATCGCTTTGCAAAGTTTTTTTTCCTGTTATTGCCCGGCTCCCGCCGGTGGTATATTTTACATTCAACATAAAATCAGTTTTAAAAGAAACATCACATCGATACATCATGAACACTACCTGGGTAGCGAACAATTTAGCCACACACGCACACTGACACAAATGGCTTGCAAATATATATAAAACCTGGTTTCAACGAATACAAAGAACACCTCAGAACGCAAAATAAATAAATAAAAAACTGTTACATGAACACTCCTACATAGCCTCATCTTCCATATAACTCTAGAAAAGTGTTCTCCTGCTGGTGTAACTATGCGCGACAACAGCGCGGCAGCCGACAGTCGGCCTACCGCCACGCTAAGCAACGCCACCACACGGGGAGCTAACGCAGCGAGCCCGGGGGGGCAGCAAGCAAACGGCAGCAGCAACGGCAGGGTCGAACGTGACAAGCGATCGGCAGTTTTAGTCCTTAAGTTTCGTTCTGGTTCTTGCGTCTGCTTCTGGCACAGGCCCGCCAGCGCACCTGAGGCCGGTGAAAAAAGTTGCGTAGTTAAGGAAAAAATAAGTATACTAAAACTTTCATATGAAAACATTTCAAAACATCTTAAGATGTTTTAAAACATTTCAGGCAGAATAATCCATCGTGAAAACGGCTAATATTTTTAAGGTAATTATTAAATGGGCGCCATATAATTATTTGGTGCGGCAACCTTAATCATCATCATCTCATCATCATCATCGTATCATCATCATCATCATCATCATCATCATGGACGGAACGGTGGTACACGTGCGCACTTGCAGTGTGGCCCGGAGTTGGACCTGCGCAACATTGTCAGTGGTGTGGTCTCAAACCACACACCTTGGGCGCAAAGTGACCTTTGATGTCGACGCGCCCTAAAACCCCAATAATCAATCAATCAAACCACACACCAATTTTCAGCTTAATCAGTCCAGTCGTTTCTCAGCTACAGCAGGATAACGCTTTCTGACACCTCTGACACGGCACGTGCCACGCGCCATGCTGACCCCTCACGTGAGACGAAACATGTCAATATCATAATAAGATTGAATGGGGCTATCAGATGGCGAAGACCGCTTGTCAATCAGATGCGGGATGCCAAAGATATAAGCTTCTGAAAAGCGTTACAGTCGGCTGTCGGGTCGGGTCCGATCCGGTCGGGTTGGGTCTAGCCGGGTCGGCCGTTTATATCAGCGGAATCAGCCCCCACCGCGTAACGCGCACCGGTAACAGTTGGTAGCACTCGGGCGTTTGGGCGCTCAAAAACTACTAGACCGTAGGGTTCCTATGTTAAAGCGACGATTTTCAGACGAGTCTGGCTCGTAACCTATGGGACATATTCATCGACTTTCTGCAACATATAGCTATGAGGCTTGGCTTACAACGTTTCTAAATTTACCATTTTTCGATATTCTGGGCACAAAGAGGTGAAACTGGCTTGGGGCGTTAAAAAATATCGGAGTGCCCAATGCCGACTGTGGGCGGTAGCATGAGAAGTGGCGACTAGCAGCGTCATCTATAATGCTAGTAGAGGCGCTTAGTGGTTTTGATTACCGCTGCCATATGCTACCAAAGTTACTGGAATCTATACTATTTCTACTATGCTTCAGTAGGTTTGCTGAAAGTGAATTACATAAATTAAGATTTAGTCTATGGAAGTGTAAGTTAATGATACAATACAATACTGTTAATTTATCATAGACAAAACATTTTTCAAAACAAAAGTATGCTGTCTAATTCATTTGGGCGCTTTATTCCTTACCGTTCTACCCGGTGTCTAGTTACCCTGGTTTATATGTGAGAAAAGTCCGGTATTCAGTGAGGACTCGCTGCGCGCTTCGCGCTCGCTCGTTATCAACCACACGGTACGTTTATACTAAAGTAAATGGAGTTACTCTGTTGGGATGCTGTTTCCTCTGGAAGAGGTACGGGATAGTTATAGCCTCATTAGTGTGTGTTCACGATCCTGGTTGCTTGTTTGAATGATACTCAATCCTCATTCGTTTCAGCGATGCTGTGGTGGTGTTCGCAGCTTCCCCAGCTCCCCTGATCGATGAAGGTGGTTCGAAGTCGCCTATTCCCACTGACGACCGGACCCATGACAGGTTTGTGCTAGCCATCGGATGTACAAAACATTGGAGTGACTAAGGAAGGGTATGGGGATCATACCCGATATAATGACCAAGCATGAATAAGGTAACACTCAAAACTACAGTGATTTATACCTTGTTTGATTTAATGTACATAAGGACTTCTGCCAGTGTGAAATATGTAGTCACATTCTGTTATGCACTCTTCGATCTTCGTGTGTATGACAAATGAAGTCAATTAAGCATTACACTACTTTTGTAATACGTGCTCGCAAAAAATGTGGATAGAGAGTAACTAATTTATCTTTGGTTGGAAGATGTTATATGGATGTTTGTAATTGTTAGCCGCCAGAACTTCGTGTTGGATGTCAGCCTGCTGCCGCAAGCTGTGCGGACGACAATGGAGAACGGCGAAGCGCACGACAAAGCGGAGCGGCGAGACATCATGGCTGCCGTGTATGACCAGTATACAAAGACCTGCCACAGCAGGTACGTATGATACAAATGTTCCCATTGACTGATAACCTTGAAAACACATTTTGTCATTGTATCCGTTGGCCAGCGGATACCATTGGTGACGTAACTATCGCCGTTGTGTATGCTCTGTTGTAGGACGGTGGTGACGGCGGATCCGGTTAGTGGGCACGTGGCCCATGCGCTCGTCAACCCGCGTATCACTCACTGGGGGGGGGGGGGTGTTTGAACCCCTTCCCTGCGATTTTATCGAGATAACGGAAAAAACGGCGGCGCGTAGCGCCGCCAATTCTGGTTTAACTTATCATTGATCCTTTCCACACATTTTATGAAAATTGTAGTTTCTTGTCGGATCAGGTCATGTCACCAGGTCAGGTCAAGTGACCCCACCTCCCAAAAAGTTTGCGGTCGTGCCATGACCACAGTTTGTAAGGGATCGATCTAAAACGTACTTGTGAGGTTTACAATAAGGCAATCTCAAATTAAATATAAAATCGAAAAGACCCGTTATGTACCGAAATGTCTTACGACAAGGTTTG
Organism: Semibalanus balanoides; assembly: GCA_014673585.1. NCBI lineage: Eukaryota > Metazoa > Arthropoda > Thecostraca > Balanomorpha > Balanidae > Semibalanus > Semibalanus balanoides. The sequence goes on along the minus strand of VOPJ01004307.1, from coordinate 47,538 downwards.
GTGTTAACCTGCGTAGTGCGCACTGTAAAGTATGAGTGCATTTATCCTTGTCCTCCAGCTTTCGTAAATAGTGCGGAAACGGGGACACTTGGCACCACGAAATATGGAGGCACAGCTATCAGTTAAATATGTAGTAGCAAAGTCCTCTTTCTGTTTGGCATGACATTGAATGTATCATGGACTCCGCCAGCGGAAGGGGACGGGGGGACGTGACTCCCCAAACATTTTCGGATTTTAACACTAGGCCTTTAGGCGTTGCATGGAAAGAATGGACTTCAGAATGCCTTCGTCCCCCCCCCCAACTTTCGGGAGGTCAGGTGGCGTCGTCATTGAATGTATGCTACGCATCTAAGTGTATTACTTACTGTTATGTTCTTTCCAAGGTACCTGCGCAACCCCGAAAATATCGCTGCTGACATCGCTGAACGATTTCCTGGATTTGGGAAAGGCATGCGTCTATCGAATCGTCTGGTGAGTTATCGAAAGCGTTATTACACAAGTTGCTATTTCCTTTGGCAGTTTGGAGCACATGAAATGTGCTGAGTACTGAGGTCTTGTTTCAGTTCCTCAGGGATGGCGTTTTCACCACCTGCTATTTAAACATAGCGCTTAGCCTTTAAACATTGCTACAGCGTGCGGCAGAGAAATGCATTTGTTGGAAAAGTCGCCTAACTCTGGTAGTATTGTCAATAGATAAAATTTATGGACGATAAGAATAGCAAATCTTGCCAGTTTATACTCCCGAAACTCCTGTTAAGTATCTTGCCTTGTTACAGAACACCGTCAGCTCAAAGTTGCCTAAAAATATCGGTTTTGACCAACTTTATTTTGTTCAGCAAATTATGCGATGACAAAGGTGCCTGTTGGAAAAGTCGCCTTAGCTTTTGTTCTGGTTGTTGCAGAACAATGCAAATGATACCAAACGAATAAGTCTAGTGAACAAATTCTGTACAGATTCAATCATCAATTACTGAAATAGTGCAAATTAAATTTGACAGATAACAAGTTAAAAATTAGTGAAGATCTGAGAGTCGTTATGAACCTTTTCTCGGGTTATTGAGATAGTGAAGTAGTTTTTTCAAAGTTACCAAGATTATTGTTGCATTAAATAATGCTAATATATACAAGATGATGTAATATATAAAGTAATAATCCTCTTGATAACTCTAAAAAACTACATCAATAAGTAAAAGATTACCAAATAACCATATTTATTTCCATAGAAAATTATTTCGATATAACAGAGGATCCAGTCACTGCAACCGAATGCAAGGTCTGGATGCACGTGCGCTTGATTTTTATTTGGCATTGATTGCCATGATGCGTTTTGCATTACATTATGTTTTGTCTTACTCGGCGAGGACCAGAATGCCGCAGCTGACTAAAAATTAAGAAATTTCTTGCAATCATCACTAGGGCCGGATAGCTGTAGTCGCTTTGTGGCTTCCAACGTTCTAACAACAAAATACTTCCCAAATATGTCATGGAAGACTTTCCAATGGATCGTACGGTAATAGAAATCACCAAGCATCCGCGAAAAAAATCCCAAGTATGCAAGCGTCATCAGAACCGAGCGGTCCCTTCACATGTGTGTTGAAATGCGTACTACTTCGCACCGTCTGTGAGGTCTCTGTTCTCCGAGCTCTAAACCATGTGTGGTTTGAAGATGTGTGTTATGATACGTTCTATCATGCTCCTGGGTGATTTTCTGGGTTCCTCCGATAGGAATTGTCTGATTTTGTGCTGTAGATTTGTGTGCGTATGTGCCATCTCACCATTTGTCGAGCACAATATAATTGGTCAAGACCGATATTTTAGGCAACTTTATGTTGACGGTGTTCTGCAACAAAGAAAGATACCGAACGGGAATTTCGGAAACACAAACTGTCAATATTGGCTATTCTTATCGTGCATGAAATGTCTATCGATAATATTACCAGAGTTAGGCGACATTTCCAACAGGTACCTATTTTCTGCCGCACCCTTTATACACAGGTTCAAAGATCTCACATTGTCGCCAGATTACCAGTAGAACAATGTTACTGAGAGATTTTGGTGGCGATTCTCGTTATTAATGCACCTTTTTAACCCATCATCATGTGCAAGGATGTATGTTGACAGCTTTCCTGTGGTAAATGAACACGAAGTAACAAAAGATTCATGTGTCTTTTCAAGAAACTGGTGAAGGAGTCAATCCTCAATAAGTTCAAAAATAAACGAAAGTCGTGCGGAAGCCCGGAAGTTCAGGAGCGTAAGAAACCCCGGAAGGAGATGCCCAACTTTCTCCCAGATACTGCAAACGTCGACGGGATGAAACTGCATGAATGTGTGGTAAACACGAAGGAGGGAAACCCGAACGAACTCCAGGCAAGTGTAAACCTTTGACACGTAGCATGGTTGCGGAGTCGATCGGTTGAATGCGACTGCGACTCCGGCCATTCGTAGTCGACTCAAATTTCGTGATCGATAACGACCTTGTCATTTGCCTCCCCCCTCCAACATCAGAAAAGTAGGCTCAGTCAGCAGCCTCCTTCCTCTTGAGTGGCAGCGACTGTTGTAGGGACGTAGAAGGGGAGCCGGCCGTTTGATACCTGATGCCTCTTCCGTCATACGAATTAAAAACTGAACTCGCTCCCGACTGAGATACACACGCGGTTTTGACTCCGTCTCTAAAATGGACTCTGGTATCCGACCTTAGTGTCCCGGACTGCTAATTTTAACAGGCACAAAACACAATCACCCGCAGTCAGGTATTATAATAACCGAATAAAACGCGTGGACACTGCACAGTAATTAAGAGTTCCTCGTTTGTCTATGTTTTTGGGGAATGATGAGGGTACACTAAACTGGTGACATTTGTTTTCGAAATGAGATGGCACAGCAGTTTCTTATAGAATCACAACGATTGAACAGGCAGCTGTATAATCGTAGGACTTCTTGTGATGCGCGGGAAGAAAAATCACGCATTGTTCCCCTGTCTTCGCAGGACGCAACGCAGAGGGATCGGCGGCGTCCACGAAAGAGCTGGAAGATATCTACGTAGAAGACCTAAGTGGGTGCTCCTACCCTGTTATCGTTCGGAAAGACGGCAGCGGCCCCGCAGCTCTGCACGTTGAGGGTTTCGAGTGCGCCGACCTGTCCCGGGACCCGACAACGCAGCTTCTCACTTGGGTTGTCGCGTTTTCGGTCTTTTGCTAGAAACTCACGTTCAATGACGTCAATAATATGAAAATTTTGGCGGTATATGTCATACACTCTGACTCATGATGCAAACTTCCGAAGGGAGTGGACTCTCATAAAAAGTTGTTCCACGGCACGGAGTGAACAAGAACGTGCTGAGAGTGCTGAGTTCCGAGAGTCCCTTGGTTCCTCAGTTGGGAAAGCCGCCCATTGTTCTGAAGCTCCTGTTTCTTTGATACCATGGTTACTCTGTAACGAGAGCGTTACTGTTGGGCGCCATATAACCATTTTGTTGCGGCGCCCTAAAGCCTCAATCATCATCATCATCAGTTCAGTCGGTTGTCGTTCTGAGTTAAGCAAAGCTGTTAATGTTGAGCCTGTGCAGTGTACATTGTATACAAGTGCTATGCTGGTCTACTTGAAACCTACCAGCGCTAGGATGGTATTGCATATGGATTGTTTCGTGGCTATATATGTATGCAGAAAAACATGTGTGTTTTTGTGGTGATGGCTGGAATACCCACAAGCGCCGGGTTAATCCCCTCTGTGGGTGAAATTTGATCGCCAAAGAAATTGGGTAACACCGCCTGCGCGGGTAGCAGGACAAAGAGTAACCCTTTCTCTGAGGGTTCGCAGAAAGAGTTAACTCGACTTGTGAGAGTAACTCGGGGGTACACTCGCTGTATGAGGATAAATGAATCCGCGACTGAAGGATAAAATTACCCTCGGTAGCATAGTCAAAAATGGTGGTGGATAGGGGTACCCGCCAAAATTGGATCAACCCGCTGCTACCGGGTAAAATTTTACCCTTCTAGACAGAGTAACACCGCTTTTACGGGTAGGCAAACGAAGAGAAACTCTGTCTCAGAGGTTTCGCACAGAGTTAATTTGACAGGGGAGAGTAAGCCTACTCGGATACACACGCTGAGTGAGTTGAATTAATCCGTAATTGAGGGCTAAAACTACCCTCGGTAGCAAGTCAAATATGTTGGTGGATAGGGTTACCCACCAGAATGGGGTTTTACCTGCTGTCCTCGGGTAAAATTGTTTTCAGTGAGTCCTGAATGGAAATATAATCGTAGGACACCGTTTTGCGTGTCTTTTTTGTATGAAGGGTCTTACCTCCCCATCTTTCCTCCCATTGCCGTCTAGCTTAAACTTTATTAGGGGTTGGTCCGTTTGACCTGATTTAGGTAGGTATACGTCAGTTCTATCTCAGTTAACGACTGTATGTATAAAACCGTGACTTAAAACGATTCCGCGTAAAACAAAAGAAAACAAGAAAATGTGCGTTAAGTATCAATAATACGATGCCCGGTAGTCATGACAATAACGGCGCTCTGCGAGTCCGTTTTTTATATTCCCAAAGAATCTTTGAGTGTGTTCAAACAAACCCAGCAATATGGAAAATTAAGTTTTTCTACGCATGAAATGCTGGCTATACCGCAACAGTGATATTGTCAGTCAATGGCGTAAGTTTCGAACGCCGGTGACGGGGGGATATCAGCCCCTGGTTATCTTTCGAGCCAATGAGTGCAGTGAGACGAGCAAGAAGGCATCCAAAAGCTCTCAATCCAAAACATTTCAATCATGCTCGATGTGTTTTACTGTGGTCAAATATCAGGTCACGGTTAGGTCAGAGGTCAAAATAGAGGTTTTTGAGTGTATGGGCTTTACTTTCCATCCAAATTATGATATTGCGATCATAAGCACTCAAAGTGCTCTCGAAAGTAAAATACACATCCCGCATGAGCAAACGTGATAATTGTATCAAAGGTCAGGTCACTAAGGGTAACTAATCGTAAAAAATATACGTAAGTCATGCGGCAGATGTTCAAATTCAATGGATTATTTTACTCGTAATTGGATCGCATTAGTCATTATACCACCTGGCCTCATTGCAATAGTTAAAACTCGTGTCGTGTGTGGTGACGTCACTAATTTTGCTAGATCTCGATTTTTATGAAACAAATTGCTTCATTTATGCACATAAGACGTAACTTCGGTGTAGAAGAAGTATACAGTGCGCCGATTCTGTCTTTGGCGTCCCTGTGCGCTCAGTCGGTCTCAATCTCAATCTCAATCAGCCCGCAGCTGATAGGTCAAGCTTTGTAGGTATTTGTTGAAGCCCATCCACCTGGGGAATTCCACGGCAAATCGACATACCAAAGTGGCAAATTAACACCCTTCATCTCAGATTTTGATGATGCTTCGTCCAGGGGGTGACCTGATCTCTGGCACTAATAAAACTCAAGCCCTGTTCAAGTCTTTATCCAGCTCCGACTCCCGACACCATCAAACATACGCTCTATGCAACAGCAAATATTTTGCTACCCTGCTGGTAATTTTTAAGTCAGAGTTCCCTATGTATCGATAACACCACACACATTTTTGTATTTATATTTTTGTCACCACAATATTTGGGTTGTTCAATAACTTTAAAAAAAGCATAAATACCCACTGCAACCTCGAATTCATCCGACTTCTCGAGATCTGAACAATCCACTACTACGTGTAGTTTTGACATTTGCTTCACTTCTGCTGAGTAAACTTTAACTTATTATTTCGCAAAATGGTTTCCTTTTGATGTGATACTATAGTCGAATGAACCCCTTCTACACAAAGGGTATTTTTTACGGAAATTGACACTATTGAGGACGTTATAGGGCACAATTAAAAGTTCTGTGTGCAAAAATGGCCGATATTTAGATGTTTGTTCTATATAAATGATCATTACATTTTTTTTTCGTGCATCCCACCATACAATAGCTCGTTCGCCCGCATCGCACATAGTAGGGATATGCCCAGAGTTTGTCTTCTAAAAATACTTGTGCCATGCGAATATGGTCAAGAGAGTAGCTGGCACGATTACGGTACTTACAACCATGTTTATCGGGTGGTTTGTTTTATGAAGCGCTGAGTCCGATTTTGAGAAACTTTCGTAGATGTGCGGATTACAGGTTTAACACCAGAAAAATGTAAAGTATGCCAATGTGGAAAGGTTTAACAAAGAGATAACTATGGACTATTTATTTTAGTTCGCCCACATGTACCAAACCAACACTACTGCCTTTTATTTTTATGTTCATAAACCAATGGTTGTTACTTACAACATATCGTCAATATTGGGGAATGTCGTTTAGCCATTGAGCTACCAACTTTGGATACCTTCTTGTACATCAATTTTCTTCTTGTACATTTTCATTACCTTCTTGCACAATTTCACGTCTGCTGTGCTAAAATAAAGCCATTTCGTTTATACGCTTAGGAGAAATAGCAAGTTTAGTGTCGTCACTACACACGATTTTTACATAAAAATCAGCCAAAATTTAACAGACTGTGCAAAGACCGTATGATAAGTAGAATACAATCCAAAAACGACTAAAGCTAGCAAATGACATGGGCAACAGCATGGCTATCTCATATTTTTTACCCCTAAAATTGAAGTTAAAAAATGAAGAAACTGGAAAATGACCATAAAATCAAAATCTCAAAGATATTAAATTCGATAGATATTTCAGAAATATATGCAAAATACCACCATATTAAATTTCAACATGTTACAATCATTGCTAATTAAGTGATTGCATTTTAAGTACTGGTAACTCATGACGTCATATTTTGCAATCGCATTTTTATGCTTCTATTGACAAGATAACAAATAATAAATGACAGCACTGTGTTTCTGAGACAAAACTGATCTAGAAACATGCCTTGTTGATTTGTATTTATCAATTTAAGGTTTTGACATNTGCCTATATCATGTCTTATTTTACGAACCAAAATTATCAGTGTAACTATTGTCAAAATAAGCGTCCCCGGCTGGTTGGACGGCATATCAGTAAAGGAATATGACCACGTGGACAAGTTTGTGGATTGGTGTAGATAAGTGCTCAGATGAGTGGCTCTCATCTCCATTTTTTCGCATAATTTTCCCAAAGGGTTATACTTCCCTTAAACTGCTGTGCGGTTAACCAGGGGACGCTTATTTGGAACCAATAGTACCTATACTTTTGCATAATCAGTGCAGTGAAACGGGAGTTTCCTGAAACCCACGCAGCAAAGCAAGCAAGATGAAGACGGATTTTGGCCCATCTGTAAGACTACGCTCGTTCGAACACTTCGCGTTGTCACTCATTCCGTCTGAACAATAATATTCCCATTACCTTTCTCGATTCGCTGGGACTCGATGAAAAGTAACTTCAGGGCAATTCCTTTTTGAATTATTGCAGTTAAAAGTCCCGCACTCATCGTCAGGCATCACGCGTGTCCTTTGTTTACGCGTTTGCTGCTTACCGTTTAACGCGTTAACTTAGCGAAGGCCAAAGTGCACAAAATACGCAATCAGCTGATACGTTCCAATCCAGTATTCACTTATCCATGTCCGAACCATCGAAACTCTAAACAAAAAGATGAACAACGCGAAACTTCCCGTTTTGTTTAAAATATATTTAAAATTTTTGTATAAATATAATTATAAATATATATATGTATATGTTAATAATAAAATATATTATATATATATATATATACTATATATAATAATATATAATATAATATATATATATGTATATATACATGCGTTCATGAAAGACCACAAATGCATGTAAGCCCAGTACGCACTATAGACTGGTGCAGTTTAACATTGAGGAATGAGGATGCACTCGTGAATAGCTAGTGGCCGGCCGGATCGCCATCAGAATCTTTGGCACGTCCAAGAAACAAGTTTGAAGTTAATCAAACCATTCACGATATTGTATGCATGTATCTACATAGGTACTATTGGTTCCAAATAAGCGTCCCGCTGGGTTTGACGGCACAACAGTTAAAGGGAATATACCACCATGGGAGAAGTATATGGAATGATTGAGACGAAAGCCCAGATGAGTGGCACTCATCTCCATCATTCCAAATACTTTTCCCATGGTGGTATATTGCAAATTAACTGCTGTGCTGACCAATCCGGTGGGACGCTTATTTTGGAACCAATAGCACACAACTCTTATGACGTTCATCACATGCTGAGTGTTCATTGGCTTGTGTAAACACCGAACCTGTGTTAAACGTTCTTGCTTCACCGAACAGCTCCAACTCTCGCCGACAGCTCCGCGTCATTTCATCAAGTACGTATCACATCCCAATGTCGTAAGGTATCGGAGACACGTGCCTCTCTCCGACCCGTCAGATACCGTCACAGACAGTTACCCCCGACCGCAACTCAGCCACCTGTCCCGGTTCGTGAGCTCTCGAAAGTCACCAAGGTCCTTCGATACCACACACGGTCGCTCGTGCGTATCCGGCCAGATGACTCAAACCCTCGAGATCGGGGCAGGGACACCCTTGGTTCGGCTTCTGCACTGCTGGCACAGACGGCTGGCTCGCTCGCCGTGCGTCACGCCGTCAGCAGATGGCGATCATTCCTGCGAGGTAATGCGCTATTTATGCTGAGCGATAAACATGAATCCGTCCGTCCCCTGACCCCTTGACCTCTTGGTAACGACCCCGCTCCTCACCAGCGCTGCCGTCCGTCTCAGTACTCAGCGCCGTCTCGCTGGAATGTGCCGGGTGTTACGGCTGGAATTCGCAGGGTCCGAGGCAGGAATGCGGGAGTTTTTGCCTGCATACCTCTGACCTGTTCTCCTCGCTTGTTCAGACAACAAGCTGGCTCCGAGAGACCTTCCGTTTCCAGATCTGAGAGGTGCACTTAGATGTGGTGCAGAATGGACACTCAAGGACTGCAGAGGAGTCGACGCGCGAAGAAAACTGGTGCGACTTTTTGCTCGGGGGCGGCACCTATAGCATGGGGGCGGCTCCTGACAAGGGCGGCACCTAGCTGAAGGGGCGGCACCTGGCTGATGGGGCGGCATATTTTTAGGGGTAACACCTGGCTGAAGGGCGGCACCTGGCTGAAGGGGCGATACCTGACTGAAGGAGCGACAGTCGACACCTGGCTAAAGGGGCGATATCTTTTGAGGGACGGCACCTGACTCGGGTCGCGTCCGGGGACGTCCAAAAAAGTGGTGCGCCTAGTCTGAATGGTTTGTTAGGCGTCACGCCCCTGCGGCAATGAGGGACAGGACGGGACTTGTAGATGGAAGGTGGATGTCTGTTGCCTGAGCGCACTGCTTTGGGCTCGCTGGGATCACATAACTCAAAACTGAAACTGAAAGTGTGGGCAAGGGGGGTAGCCGAGAGCATTAACGGTCTAACGGATACGTTTGTGTCTTTGTTTAATGTTTTGCTGTGACTTTTAGTTAAAACACGGGTGCACGCATTCAGGGGCGTCATCTTCTGAAAATCATTGGGGGGAGGGGGGCAATGCTAACTTTGGGTATATATATATATATATATATATATATTATAATTCCATTCTTATCATGCAACGCCATAGGCCTAATGTTAAAATTTGAAATCATTTGGGGCGCCCCTTCCAAAAGTATGCAAATTGACACCGGTGTACGCATTTATATAAAATACTGACGCGTGAAACTTGCTTCGTAGCACATCTTATATACCACCGAAAAATCGTGTCAACTGGCATCGTAAAATCTTGAGCCAAATATGCCGTTTAGGTACCCATAGCGAAAAGGCTTAAAGCCGTATGTATATTTTCACGCCGGTGTACGCTCGCTCATGTAAAAACCGCGTACGGCGTTGTCGGTCGAAACGGAAGTTCAAAAGGCAAGGCGTCATGTGTCACTTGCCCGCCTCCTCACCTTACACGAAACATCGCGTGCAAGCGGATCTATATTTACTTGCATGACCTGGCAGCCACTGCAGCTCAGCGTGATTTATAACCACCCATGACACGAATGACTCATTTCAGATGGCATCACCACAGCTCCTCTTTCCGCTGACCATCATGGAAGGCCGCCAAGCAAAGATTGCATTCAGCTCGCGGCCGACTGGATCATCTCATTACAGATGAGAAGGCGGCTTCATACCGGCACAGACGCCGCCTGTGGCTGTGCTCGCCGATCTGCACTCGTTATCGGTCCCGTGGCGGCTGGGCAGCGCCGTGGCCGGCGTCGCATTCCCACAACCCTTGACAGCAAGAAGTGTGCCGGAAGTGGCACATCCGGTGCCGGACGAGCCTGTGCAGCGCGTTGTCCCGCAGTTCCAGGGCATGTCGCTGTCTTGATGCCGTGTACTGATGTGCACGGCGTCGCTGTTCTGATATGTGCGATAGCATGTGACACCATGGGGGCATGGACGCCTGCTGTCACAGCACGGCGCCGAAACGGCAGTCTTCTCGGTGGTTCGGTCACAGTGCTGCAGTGGAAATGTGTTAGGAGGAGTGACCACCGGCGATCTATAAACCCGGCAGAGGCTTCAGTTTTTCCACCCGCCAAGCCCAGCGACCCGCCCGCAGGCCGGACCTGTGCCATAAATACCGATACCGATGTTTAGAGGCTAGTATCATACCGCACGCGCTATACGCCACACATATAATTCGCTCATCGTCTTATTAGTTTCGAGACACAGTTGCCTTCTAGCAGGAGACAGGAGACAGGAGACAGGAGACAGAGACAGGACAGGAGACAGGAAGGCGACGGCGACGCGACGGCGATCGGCACGGCGACGGCGACGGCGACGGCGACGGCGACGGCGACGGCGACGGCGACGGCTGACGGGCGACGGCGACGGCGAACGGCGACGGCGGACGGCGACGGCGACGGCGACGGCGACGGCGACGCGGAACGGCGACGGGCGACGGGCGACGGCGACGGCGACGGCGACGGGCGACGGCGACGGCGAGGTCGACGGCGAGCGGCGACGGCGACGGCACGGCGCGGCGACGCCGACGGCGACGGCGACGGCGACGGCGACGGCGGACGGCGACGGCGAACGGCGACGGCGACGGCGCGGCGAACGGGCGACGGCGACGGCGACGGCGTACGGCGACGGCGAGGGAGGGAGAGAGAGAAAGAGAGAGAGAGAGAGAAGAAGAGAGGAGAGAGAGAGAGAGAGAGGAGAACGAGGGGAGGAGGAGAGAGAGAGAGAAGAGAGAGAGAGAGAGAGAGAGAGAGAGAGAGAGAGAGAGAGAAGAGAGAGAAGAGAGAGAGAGAGAGAGAGAGAGAGAGAGAGAGAGCAGAGGAGAGAGAGAGAGAGAGAGAGAGAGAGAGAGAGAGGACGAGAGAGAGAGAGAGAGAGAGAGAGATGCTGAAAGTCTATTCAAGTTTCTACTCAACCGGAGCGAGTGGTGGCTGTTGATTGCGGTTCGCGGCTCTGCCAAGTACGACCTCAGATAATTGTGTTCTTGTCTTGCTGGTAACATTTTCACTGATCGGCCAGCGTGTGATTGCCATTTTCAACGGAACGTTCGTTCTGAACTTATCCAATACTGCACTTCGAGGAAGTCATGCACTGTTGCTACTATTCTTGGTTGACTTAATTCCCGATAACTTACTAGAAAAATTGCGCAGTTGAGCATGTTGTTGACGGTATAAGCAAACTGATCCCTTCTCAGGCATGCCATTTCGGTATCTTCGTAAATGTTACGAACGGATATTCATCAATAGATTTGTGTGCATTATTGGCACAACATAATGAAATGTTGTCACGTGACGATGTGTTAGGAATGCAGCACGTTCACAGCCGGCGTGAAACCGCGATAAAACTCACGGCCAGCCCCGCCCGGCCGGTTCTATATGACTGGCGCTCAAGGCGGCCCGCGACAGCTGGTATGCCACGCCCAGCACGGAGCCCGCTCACGACAGCGCTATTAACCAGCCACCGTCAGCAGCCGCGCCGCTGGCGTGCCGACATCAAAGCCGCGCGCAGCAGGCGCCGCGAGCTGCAGCAGCTCGCCGCGGTTTTCAGATGTTTGGGCGGTCGCCGGGTCAGCTCGGCAGGCGGGTGCGGATCGGTCCGCCCGCGCCCCAGGCTGACACCGACCTGGCAGCGGCCGCAGCGCCGTGGGGGATTCTGCGCAAACAAACACAGCATCGGCCAGCGGCGCCAATAGATGATGGGGCCGGAAGCGGGCGCGGAGACACAGTGCACGGACGTCTGGTGAAACAGGAAGCTGAGTGGCGCAGACGCTTCCGGGCCTGACTCAGAATGTGCGCTGCAAGTTGAGCCAGTCTACTGAGATGAGGAGACACAGTCAACTGGCAAGCCCAGCTCGGAACAGCATAAACAATGTTAATGCGCCTAAACGCGGGACCGGGAGAGTCTGAAGGAGTGTGCAATGTTCGTGAGCTGGGTGTTACATGCACCGCTGAGAGACTGCGTAATAGATCCGGTGCAGATGCTCCGCCGTCGTATCTGATAAGTGATAAGCCGCGCGAATAAATTACGTCGTGGTGACTGGTGTATTCGTTAACGATGCATTTTCAGTCCGCTCCCTGGACATACGCAGCAGCTTTCACCGATTTATCAAACTCGCCCAAGTTCTTGCGCACTGCTCGATCTAACTCGCGAAGTTCTTGCATAGTTATTTGTCTTGCGATAAGCCCGCGAAGACGTTTTACAGCGCTGGCCGGAGCCAAATGACCTCATCGCTTGCCGCCCCCTCCCCTGACCGTCATCATACATGGCACCGGTTCAAGGTCAGCAGCACGGCTGTTCGGTCGGTGCGGCTGGCAACGTGGCAGGGTCTACCGTCGGTACGGCCCGCCCCAGAGCATTTTGGCCCGCCCCCGAGCCTCTCGGCTAGCACTCCAGCACCGACCCTGGCTGGTAGCCCTCTGAGCCGGCTCCTGGCAGCGCCCCTGCCCACGCCTGTCACCCCCACACCACCACTGCGCGCTGGTCAGAAGCCGGAAGACCCGGATCCGGTCACAGGCCAGCTGGCGTCATCCCGGCCACCATCATCCGTTTTTTCAGCGCTCCACAGCTCCTCATTGGAATTGATAATCGCCTTTGTCCGCGAGCCCGCCCGCGAACGACCTTCACCCCGCGTCTCGGAAGCCTGACACCGCCCCTGCTGTCGCCGCGGGCGGGCACGGCGCCGGCCCACGCGCCAGTGACTGCGACGCAGCAGCGGCGCAGCGCGACCCGGCGGCCGCCGCCCGACGAACTACAGTGGCGGCAGACACCAACCCTGCGACACACCCGCGCCGCGTGACAGTGCTGTTACTCAGCAAGACGCATGACACCAGCGCAGCGGTAAAAATATGTATTACAAAACTCGCTACAGACCCGGGGACGTGGCGGCGCAGGAAAGCCGGCTGCCTCGCAGCAGCCGGAGCCTGCACGGCGGTAACAAAGGCGACTCTCAGATCCAGAGGCAGATCTGTCTCCAGACGGAACAATGGACGGCACGGTCGTCTCGCGGTGGCGACCGTTTGTGACGCTCATAGGACAAACAGACGGATTATTACTACCGCCCACAGCGCGACGCGACGCACGCCTCCTCGTAGAAATGCATATAAACGATAAGTACCATCATTTGTGGAAGTATAAAAGCCAGTATCACAACAGGACGGGGCAAAATGCGGATAATTAAGTACTTCGTGAGGGCAATAACAAGATCTAGACATAATATCCACATCGGCACTGGAGGCCCAACGCAGCGACACACATCAGTTCCAGCCGGAAGCGTTTCACTGGCGGCGATTCGCCCGGCACTGACCAGCCTCGCCTCTCAGATCCAATTCGAACAGACCTACAAAACACTTGTACTCTTCGTCACGGAGACTCGCACGCTCACACGCTTCACACGGCTCATAAATACTCCACAGCGGCGGCCGCCTTCGGTCAGCGCCGCCGCCGCTGTCACCGCCGCCGTGAAAGCAGCGCACCTGCGCGCAGGCACAAGCACTTTCCCCGTAGGTTGGTCCCAAATTGGCGGTCACACCGGCCGCAGTCACCACCGCCACTGTCCCTCCCTGCCGCACACCATCACTGTCTCGGCATCACATCACATGCCCGACTCGGCGATACCCTCGTCATCGTCGTAGGCCATGTTCGTGTGCGACTCGCGCAACGCTAGGTCGTCGTTCTCCTTGCCCTCGAGCACCACCTTGAGGCACGTGTGGATGCAGATGTACTGCACCTCCGTCTGCACCATCAGCACGCGCTCCTTCCGCATCTCGTACACCATGCCGAAGATGTCGATGTAGTCGAACTTGCGGATGTGCTGGATGGCGCGGTCGAGCGCGATGAACGTGCCGGAGCGTCCGACGCCGGCGCTGCAGTGTGTGATGATCGGCTTCTGGTCGTACGGCACGCGCTCCCGGAACGCGCGCACGAACCGCACCAGCACCTGCGGGCACCAGGACGGGACGAGGTCAAACGACGGTCAAACGAGGGAGTTTGAGAGCAGCGCGGACGCAACACAAAGCAATGGGACACAGACAATCAACAGGCCAGACGACACAAGACGAGGTGATGAGGACAAACAATCACCATGTCAAACCGAGGTCAAACGTTCGTGCACGTTCGTGCAGAGATCGATTATCCCTTCCGGACAAACATTACAGACATAAATCCATTAAGCCGGCGCCTGAGATAACACAGCTGCCAGACGGGTTAAATCAAAGGTCGAGTGCACGAAAGGCACTACGTCACTTTGGGACTGGACACAGTCAAATGACGTCATCGCATTTGAGTAACGGGAGTCAGGTACTGTAGGAACTGAGTGGAACTGAGTGTGGACGACTCTGCAGCGGCGGATAACGACAGGCAACATCTGTCGCCGACTCCGGTCCTTACAAAAACGTTACCACACAACGCTCGCGCTAACGGAACGCCGTCACTGCCACAGCGTCGACCAGCGTTAAATGGCAGCGCGGACAGTGTGACGCTGTAGAACCGTGACCGGGCGGCACAACAATGAGCCGCGGTGGAGGCCCGCCGTCAGCACACGAAATCTACATCACGCATCAGAGCTCACACCGAGCAGCCGGACAACCGATCCGAGACCGTCACCTGTCCAGCGGCGGCGGGAGGGGGGGGGGGCACGTCTCCCCCGAGCGCCACACGGCAGCAGCTCGTGCCGCCCCCGCCGCCATCGCGCAGGTAACGGGCTCGCCCCATCAGGTGCGCATGCGCGGCGGTCGGCGCAGACCGGTTTCGCGGCGCGGCCATCACAAAATTAATGATAGGGTGGCCAGCCGGCGCTGCCTGCCCCGGGTGGTCGGACGGGAGCAGCGGACCATCGGCACGGGACAGGGGAGTACGGGAAGCCCCGGGCCAGGGAGCAGCGGACTGTCGGCACGAGGTGCACGACATTCCTGGAGCCAGGGAGCCGCCGGGGAGTGTTAACTCAGGCCTGGGTGACCATCACAGTGTTGCGGAAGGCAAACGAGACCAGGTGGGGACCTCCAGTCGTCGACAGACGCACAGAACAGAGGCGCTCCAGAGAACACAGCAGTCCGATACAGGCGATTTCGAAGGCGAACACACGATAGTCGATTTCGAAGGCGTATGCTCGGGAGAGAGCTATGTTACGAAACGCAGACTGTCAGTGACAGCGCGCTGACAGTCTTTGTCTTCGAACTATGAACTTGAGGCAGCAGGGAATGCTACGGTCAGCAATATCATGCGCGTGATATCATGTTGAGCAGAAAACACTTAGCGCAATCGTGTCTTTGTGCAATGTGCAAATCAGGTGGCAAGGTCAGAACCTGCGCAACAAGCTCTGCTTAGCGCGGATCCTGACCTTGGAAAGCCAGCCATCCATCCATACAAAGCATTCGGACTAAATTTATATATACAAAACTGTAAGATGGAATATGGACGTGGATAATGTGGGTAGTGGAGCTATGGATAATAGCTGTGCAGCAACCACAACTATTGCCTTTGCTTTGCTAGGAGAAAGTCTCTGATTAAAAAAGCTATGTACCTACTCTTACGACCGTTTCATAACATATACAGTGCGCAACATACTATCTTTAGAAAGAACACCAAAGACAAATATCACGATCATATGACAAATCCAGAACATCAGATCTCTCCAGCACTGATAACATAAACAAATACGGTTCAGCGTAGCACGAGGAAACGAATGCAGCGCGAGCTGACACGCTTCAAATTGGGAGGAAATCCATGAGTCACACCGGATTCGCAAGCCCAGGCCAGGCACCCAAGGCGACTTCAACCCAGACGAACAGTATTCGGCAGTCAAAAAGCCTGACCAAATCCTTCCACAATGGTTCACACAGTTACGAAACTCTTGTGCAAAAACACTTCATCCTAAACAGTAAACAGTGACACAAAGAATGTGAACGACCGAACCGCTGCTGAAATGATGGATCGCCAGCCAGCCTCACACGGTGCGTCACGTCCGCCCAACACCGGTCTGTCCGGTCTGCCCACGTCCCTGCTGCCCCCCCCCCACCACTGGCGGATCCAGAACGGTGGCGGGGGAGGGCACAAATGATTTGAGAGGGGGAAATTAAAAAGTCTCACACAATTCTGAAAACTCATCGGATTTCGCTTACTTATGCATTGATAGATCATTTAAAACAAACTTTCCTTAGTCAAAGATGCTCAAAATTCCAATTGTCTTCTATATCAGGAAATGTGTCAATTTTGTGCCGATTTCAGGCGGTTGGGGAGGGGGCATCCCGCATCACCCCTTTGGCCCCCTGGATCCGCCAGTGTCCCACCCCCACCCGCCGTGCCGAGCCGAGCCGAGCTGGACCGGGTCGTGAACATAGCGACATATCGCGGAGACTGGGTGCTGGTCGTGACCGGCCACAAAGGCGACCCGGCGGCGGCACGCTGTGACGTCACAACAGGTGACGTAGAACGGTGGACAGACAGCGGCGTGGACAGCTCTGCTCTCTGTCAGGGTCAGCGCGGCGTGCAGCGCAGACGCGCTACGCGGGGCAGCGCGACGCGGGGCTGTTCCCAGGTGAGCGACAGAGGCGACGGAAGCAGAGCGGACCGACCACCGCTCCAAATGACAGGACGACTGACGTCGGTCGGAGTCTGCAGACCGTATACAGTATACAGTATACAGCAGACTGCCGGTGGCTGAGCCATCTTGATCGGATTGTCCCGACAACGAAGACGAGCGTGTTCAGAGAGAGTGGGGGGCATTAAACGAACAATGGGGCTTATCGCTCCCATCATCCAGGACACCCGGCCGATCCCAGTCGCACGCACAATAGCTTCAACTAGAGCATCACATGAGGACTGTCACAAGAATTGGGGCGGACGCGCCCTCTTTCGGACGAGATGAAGGTCAGCTTTCCGGCCGCCGGCCGCTTCAGTGGCGGTCGGCTTTTTGTGATTAATCGCAGTTTGAGATAACAAGACGCATAAATTTCAGAGGCACGGGAGATACGCAGTACCCACACACTGAATTCCAGAGGAGCACAGCACAAGTAAAAGGAGACATCCGAAATTTACAAGTCACGCGAGAGAGGGCAATTCATCGCGTTATCTGACGATGGATTCCAAATATCTGCGCTACGCCAACAGTCAAACTGGCGCATGACAAATGCGAGCGAGATCCAGTTCGGAACAAATCACACCGGCCATTGCACTAATACATACGGGACTAGTTGCTAGTAGGTACCACCTAACAGTGATCACAAAGTTACCAATAACTACATTGGTCAATTATAACGTTTTCGAAATGGATGCTAAGTGAAATAACTGGTCCCCATTGGTGTATCATCAAGCTCCGTACTGAAATCTATCGCGCAGACCTGTGACGATGCACAGTGGTCTCTCAGTTTCGGTTCAGTTTGCATTTCAGCATAAGCCCCACGACGCCTGAGAAGCGGAGCGGCTCGCTTTAGTCACTACTATCTGCGGTTAATCCGCCGGTGTTGACGCCAACAGGATGTGGAGTCCTGCCGAGTCGAGGTCATGTCCGTCTCCGTCACCAGAGGGTGGCGGCCGCTCCGCCGAGGTCGATAGACAAGGCAAACACTTGGCGATCTCCGCAGAATACCGCAGGTTTGCGTAGCCTTACAAGAAACTTTCAGGAGCAGGGAAGGGATCACCGCCGAAATTCACCATACAAACTACTCCGAACGAAATACATCTCCATTATCACAAATAAGCATAGAGAGGGTCCTGGGTGAACGTTTCTTTGGACCCTCTAAAATATCCTAACACACAGCCCATAATCAATACAACCTCCACACAAACACGTCAACCCGCCGGCCCGATATTTTACCAAGCAGCAGTCCATCATTCATACCTGCATACCTGTAGGCAGAGAAGTTTTCCCAATCCACTGAGGATTGCATTATATCACATTCGTCTCCATTTGTTTTCCTGTTTAACCATTGTCCAGGCAAAAAAACTCGTAAAATAGATTGTAGATTGGATTAAAGCAATAATTTACACGCAAACAAGCCCTGTAACTGAGTATCAATAATTCTTAGAGGAAAAGATTAACGTATCTCTATTTAACTGTCGTCATCCAATCTTAGATTGCCTATAATTGATACGCCTCTTCCAGAAGACGCAGCTGATAAAACGCCCTCAATGAGGCGACTGCAAATTACGAGCAAACGTTGCCAAGTTCCTGAGGTTACATACACGTGCGGGCCGTCGTTTGTCTGGCTAGAGTACCCTGGCACATCCTCCTCACCATCCGGCGGCCGGAGGCGCACCCATGGGAGCGGGCCGAAGGTCGCGCCGAAGAGCAGGGTTACTCCCTGCAAACGGCGCGGACCGGTCCGCCATGCTTCGCCGCCCGGGGCTACGCGCACCGTCTCGACGCTAGACCAGACGGACGTTATCAGTATGCAAGAATATAGGGGAGTCGGACACACGCGGCCCGTCCGTGTGGGGCGAGAGCGTTCGAGCAGCATGAAAACTGCAATCGCCGGGGTCCGACTGAATAGTCTGGAATACACGGCGTCACCATAGAGAAACGTACTCAGAGTCGGCAGATACAGAAAGTTTTGGCAGAGAGATGTATTTTGTACTAAGACAGGTATAGGAGACTGAGGTGAATATGCATAGCCGCGTATTGTGAACTGTTAAATCCTCGTCTGAGGTGTGCAAACAATCGGCATAACGCAACATATTAAGCTTGGTGTTGACCAGAACTGTCAGCTCTCCAAGTTGGTAGCTCAGTCTGATGAGCAGAACTTTTTTCATCAAATTTACAACGGGGAGCTGGGTATGATGAGACGGGCTGAACACCCTGCGAGAGGTTCGAACGGGCGTCCTGCACCACGCGCCTCCGCTCTCCGCTCGGACCCTTCCCGGGTGCCACTTCGAGCGAGCGCTCTCGAGATGCCTTGACCCCCAGGGAGGTGAGCATGGTGTCCCGCACGTCGCCCTCAGGCTCTGCCGCTCGGTGTGCCTGGGGGGCGCGCGTCCGATGCACGTCTGCCTCGGCCCGCGACAGGAGATTGCACAGGGGTGCGGGTGTCGTTCCGGATCGCTCACGGGGCGAGACATCCGGGGCTCTGGCCTGCGCTCCCCGTGCCCGCACCCCAGTCAACCGACACTACTTTGACGGCCCTTGCAACATTAAGCCGCAGCAATCCGAGCAGTGTGTGCGATTCCTTACATTCAGGTTGGCTAGTGCGCACCCCGGCGGGCGAGATTCAGGGTAATCGTCCGCATCATACTTAACAGACTTTGATTGGTTAACCAAAAATCAACCAGCCGTATGGCGCTACTGCGGGGGGACTGAGCCGGTTCAGAGCGGCGGTCGCAGCTGTTAACAACCCGTCGCCAGCAGGGCAAGTCTCTCTAACTCCAAGAGCCAGCGTAGGTTGGGCGGACATCGGCCCTCCACAGATAGATCCCTGTTCCGCACACTAGGCAATTGTCCAGCCACAGCGGATCACTGGCCGACAGACGGTCCTCGGTGTGAGACAATGTGCTGCGGGCTCCGTCAATACAGGCGGAGCGTGGTTTCTGACCTGCGCCTTCGCATACGTCCTAGACCGGCCCTCAATAATGATCGGACGTCCATAAGCGCAGCCGCACGACGCCGGGCACGTTGGCTTGATGCCGATGCCAATGCCCACACCCTGAATATCTCCCCCGCAGTCCATTGAAGTTCCTGATGCTGGTACCGCCACCATCATTCGAAGCTACACATCGATAGCCAAGACTTCAACGGCAGAGCGCTCATTGGACACGGGTTGCGGACTGTTACACTGAGCGCAAAAAATGAAAAAGATCATGTCGCGAATGCAGAGCATGTGCTATATCCCAGTTTACATGCGCACATTCGATCGAACGGGCAGTCAGTCGGTGTGAAACCATTAAGGTGTACACTACACACAGAGTGACCCATTTCACAAGTGTTATACCATAGCAGTCGGATTCTCATAGCACTCGGACATTTACCCGTTACCTAATTCCGTGTTACAATTATCCTTTCGCTGGACTCACGACTAGCACGAGATGGAACGCAGGCACACATACTCAGCCGTGTAATAATCTTGCGATGCAGGCAGTGGCTATTGTGCGAAACAATTAAAAACTTGCTTCTTGTGGGGGTTCAATTCTGTCCACGAAACACTTAAGTAGCAGCAGGGTCCACGAGCAATGGTAATTCATGCCAACCAAATGCGCGCTAAAAGCGAACCACACAGCCGCACGTCTAGACACAAGCTCACTGGAACGCGATAGACCTAAAATGAGATAATATTATTTCTCGCCAGAGGAGACCAAGAGCAGCCGTTATTTCCCAAAACTTCACTTAAAATACGCCCCGAAACTTGTTTAGAATGAGTCTGGACACTTCTCCCTCGGTGTCTATCAAATGGAAGGGTCCGCCGCCGGTCAACGGCTTTCAGCGTGCAGCGACAGGACCAACGAGCCATACAATGCACAGCCAGTGTCTTAGGATTGCTTTAAAGCCAGGGTGCAGAGTGGAAAATTCAAACTGAATATCAGGAAAAAGAGTGAAAAATTATACCTCAAAAATTGACTTTTTCAAGAATTTACCCATTTTGCTATTAAACAAAACTTGATCAATTTTCAGGCTTTTTACATATGAAAATAAATGAGTGAAAAATAATCTCAAAAGTGAAAAAGAGTGGAAAATGGACCTTCAAATTGGGCAAAAGGAGTGGAATATTATATCTTGTAGGGTTTCGCCTTACACCCAAAATTTCCAATCCTAGGACACTGTGGCTGTGCAGCACAGCCAAAAACGAATCAGTGAAATCGGAGGCGACCTTAATTGCTTTCCGTCATCAACATCACCAGTGTCGTGACTGCTCAGCCAGTGACGTCACTCGTACCGTGATTCTGCGATCGGTGTCGTCACCGGCACCATGAACAGTTCTGTCCGTGCAGCGACCGACGCCGAGCCGCGAAAACGAGCACACGGCACCGGAGGGCTGTAGGGCGGGTAACCCGAGTTTCTCCGAATACGGGAAACTGTCCTCGGCTATTACCGAGCCACTACGCGGCCATCTGGTGCGCACTTTCAGCCTAAAAAGACGGACCATAAACAGGGCAGCCACTCCGAATCTCCAACTGTCCGGCAAAAATGATACACCACATAATAACCCATGAATATCCAAGGAAAAATGCTGCACGATACTAGTAAGAGAGTGAAGCTATTTTCGACAGCACCAGCTATCTGATTATCTGATAGATATAAACCGGTTTTCAGCTAGACGGCCATGACTCAGACAGCTGAAATTTGCAGGAATATTCACAGCCTCTTGCGAGATGGGTACTCATACACGCCAGACGGCGGCTCCAGTGGCGCACCAGTGACGCATGACATAGCATAACCAGGGCGAAACCAAACAAAGAACGAATACCCCATATTACGCAATTAATAAATATTCTGGTCAGGGTAAGACACGTGGCCAGCCCAGGCATCTGTGATGAGTCTGTGATGGGTCGGGAATGCCAGCCAGTCAGCTTAGACACGGCAATAGACCTTATGGGTCCGAGGTCACGCCCATTGACCATTGTCGTGCTTCGAGCTCTTAAACCGCAGTAGCAAAGGCGATAGGACGAATGCAACGGAACCGGATCTATAATATACCTGCATAATAGGACTGTGAACTCGTATGTAAGAGGCAATTTTTTTTCTTCAGACAAATCAGGAGTCAAAGGCATGGTCGTATCCAGCAGTGAGCACATAATGTAACGGCAGAGATGCTGCGTCACCAATGTTTGCAGGACAGGAGTAGGATTTTTCTCACACAAACACAAACGAGGGAATTGGACAGCTACGCAACTACGTCAGCAGAACAAACAAAACACCAGCAAGATCGTTATCACACTCAACCCTCCCAGACATCTACAGCCGTCCCCGACTCCACCGTCCCAGCCAGACCCTCCGCCCCGGCCCAGCAGAAACCCGCCTCGAGACACTGACCTGCGCCGGCTCCGGGACGCCGAAGTCTGGCCACGTGGTGAAGTGGAAGTGGCGCACGACGCGCGAGCTGTCGCCGCGCATCACCTTCAGCTCTGAGACGGTCCAGTCGGGGAACTGGCTCTGGTTGAGCACCACCACCTGGATCTCGCCGTAGTACTGCGGCTGCATGTCGTACGGCCAGTAGTGGTCGCACTTTTCGCGGCCCTTCTCCACGCAGCGCGTCAGCATCACGATCGCGCGCGAGTTGGACTCCCACACCATGCGCCAGTAGTCGTCGCGCGTCGAGTGCAGCGGGCCCTGCGTGACGATGAACTCGCGCGGCGACATGTAGCCGGGCACGTAGTTGGCGTTGATGTAGTCGCTGCCCTCCTCGTCGTCGGTCGACTGCAGCTTGACGCGCGAGTGGTCGTACGGCAGGATGTTGGTGAAGCGGTTCTTGGGCCGGTTGCACGGCAGGTCGGCGAACGTGCACGGCTGGTCGCGGCCGACCTGCTTCAGGTCCTCGTACTCCTCCGAGAAGCGGATGTCCGAGTCGGCCGACATGAAGCGGTAGTGCTCCAGGAAGTCCTTCAGCTTGACCGGCCGGCTCGTCTCGATGATGGAGTCGCGCAGCGACATGTCGTCGTCCTTGTGCCGCATCTCCTTCGTCATGTAGAACGGCGCCATGTTGCGCCGGCGCATGATGACGATGACGAAGGCGATCAGCGCCAGCACCAGCAGCGGCACAAAGAGCGCCACCAGCACGTTCGTGTAGTCCTTGTCCGTCTGGATGGGGTGGCTGTACGCCGTGTCGGCGAACTTGTCCGGCGCCGTGAAGGCGCGCACCTTGATCACATAGCTGGTGCCAGACTTCAGCGGTCCGTTACAGAAGTAGCAGCGCTCGCAGTTATTCTCGGCGCACGACGTGTCCATGCCGATGGTGAAGTCCTCGACGGAGCGGTTGGCGAACGGGTTGTAGGGCCGGTTCACCTGGTACGGCGGCCACACGGCGTAGGACTGCACGTCGAGCCAGTTGGGCAGCTCGAAGCCGCTCGAGTCCTTGCTGTAGTCCTCCGCCACGACGATGCTGTAGCCGATCACGGGCCCGTTCTCGTCGCTGAAGTAGTTCTTGCGGAAGCGCACGCGGATGGTGGTGTCGTTCTTGGACACCTCCGTCGGGAAGACGCGCGCGTTCGGCTCCGGCGGCGGCCAGACGGGCATCGTCGTCTCGAAGTTGGTCACGGGACCGTAGCCGGGCTTGGTGCGCGCCTGGATCTGGAAGGTGTACGCCTGGCCCGGCTGGAGGTTACTGATGAGGCCCTCCGACTCGTGCGGCCCGAAGTCCTGCACGAGCACGCGCTTGGCGTCCTTCTCGCCGTAGCGGATGGTGAACCCCTGCAGGACGCCGTTCTGTGCCGTGCCGGGCAGCGTCCAGCGGAAGCGGATCTGGTTGGGCGTCACGTCAGCGGCCGTGAAGGTGGCCACGCGACCCGGCACGCTCTCGTCGGTGACGAAGCTGGCCGACAGCGGATCGGAGCGCTGCATCAGCCGCGACTGGCTGCCCGACAGCGTGCGGATCGTGAACGTGTAGTTCTTGTGCGGCGTCAGCTCCTGGAAGGTGAACGGCGGGCTGACGACCATGTGCTTGACGGACGCCTCGCCCTCGCCCATGTGGTAGACGTCGAAGCCGTCCCACTCGCCGTCGGGCTCGTCCCAGGTGAGCGTCATCTCGGTGTCGGTGATGCGCGTGGCGTTGATCTCGGTGATGGGCGCCGGGTACAGACGGATGTCGCGACTGTACGGCAAGCTCGTCACGCCACCCGACACGGTCCACATCGTCATGCGGTACACGCGGCCCGGCATCAGCTCCTTGAAGATGCAGCTGCGGTTCGGGTCGTCCGCCATGCGCTCCTCCTTGCGGACGACCGTCTGGTCGGGCTTGTCGGCGTCGGCCAGCACGCATCGGTAGCGGTCGAACGTGGTGCCCGAGGCAGGCGTCGGCGTGTAGGTGATGGTGAGCGTGCTGGGCGCTGAGACACCGCTCACCAGCTGCACCGTCGACTGGAACAGCGGCAGCGTGCGCTCGTTGATGGTGATCTTCTCGCTCTCCTGCTCGTGCGCCGTCGAGTAGATCTCGAAGAGGTACTGTTCGCCGGGCCGCAGGCCGGTGACGGGCACAGCCATCTTGCCGGCCTGCAGCGTCTCGCCGACGGTGATGGTCTCCTTCTTGGCCGGGTCGTCGATCGGCCACCACGAGACGATGTAGTTGTCCACATAGCCGTCGGGCACCTGCCAGATGAGCGTCACGTTCTTGGAGTCGATGAGCACCTGGACGTCGCCGGCGTGAGTCTTGGCCGGCGGCAGCGTCTGCTGGACGGACACGGGCTTCCACGACTCGACCTTGCTGGAGACGGCGGAGACCTGCAGCGTGTAGCGGAAGCCGGGCAGCAGGCCGCGCACCGTGTAGCTGGTGTTGGAGGTAAGCGGCAGCTCCGTCTTGCGACCGTCAGCCGTCGTGTAGCGCACGATGTAGCCGTCGTAGATGGAGTCGCGCGGCTGCCGCCAGTCGAGGCGCACGCTGCGAGCCGACACCACCGTCACGTTCAGGTCGCGCACCTCGTTCGGGAACACGGCCTGGTAGTACTTGTGCGGGTTGCTCCATATGTTGTGGCTGATGGCGAATATGCGGATTTCGTAGACCGCGCCTGGGTACAGATCGCGCAGCTGTACGCGAGGCCGATCGGTCTCGACGGTTTTCTCCACCTCGGTGTCGTTGCGGGTGTAGATGACGGCATAGTGGTCCTGACGCGACGTCACGTCCGACTTCCACGAGATGTTAAGCCCCTCCGGGATGGGCTCCAGGTTTTCGATGATGGGCGTCGCCGGCTTGGTCGACTGGAAGATGGCCACCTCGACGCTGGGCACCGAGTTGCTGACAGCGGCCACGCTAATGCTGTAGTTTCGACCTGGCAGCAGGTTGTCGACGCTGAACTTGGTGTCGCCCACCACAGTAGTGCTCGAGTCGCCGTTGAACGTCTCCAGCTCCTGGTAGGTGACGCGGTAGTGGTCCTGGTAGCTCTCCGGGTCCGGCTGCCACTCGACGAAGATCTCGCCCGTCTCCGGGTTTGTGGTAGAGTTCATGCCGATCACCGGCAGCGGACTGGTCGTCACGTTGCCCTCAGCCGGCCACGAGGCGACGTTCACAGAGACGGCCTTCACCATCACCTTGTACGTCACACCCGGCTCCAGTCCTTCGGTGAACAGGGCAGACGTCGGCTGTCCACGCTCGATGATTTGAGGCGCCTTTTTCCGTGTGTCGATTGAGACTGAGTACTTGTCAAACTCAACGAATCCCTTGGGAGGCTGCCACCGGACAACAAATGATCTTGGTTTCAGGGACCGTAAGTCAAATGTCACATTTCTTGGGGCCAGTGGTACTGTTCTGTACTGGGCAGTGGTAGGGAGGGACACTTGATCCTTGCTGATCGTCTGGACAGAAATGTTGTATGGACGGCCAGGTGTCAGACCATAGAATGCAGCCTGAGCTGGTTCAGGTGGTTCTCCATCCTTCTCCACTTCAAAAACACTGTCAGGAGCATCTGGAGGGTCAATGGACACCTTGTACTTAGAGTATATGCCAGCAGGATATGGTGGCTGCCACAGAACAAGGATAGTTGTTTCATTTCTAAACCACACAATGAATCTTCCAGGGGTATTTGGGATTGTTGTGATGTTTGCTGATGCAGAATCCAGGCTCTCAGCTTCACTAAATCGAGAGAACAACTCAAGGCCATATGATGCTCCAGGTGTAAGGTCACGCAAGGTTGATGCGTTGACCTCATCCAATTGTGTTTATGTTGCGCACAGATTTTTGGGGCTCAGAGTATGGGATCACCTTCAATTTGAAGCCTGTTGTGCCACCAGCAGTTGGTGGAAGCCATGACACTTGCACGATTTTCCCTGACCTCACAGCAACAGAGAAGTTTTCAGGCACATTTGGTCTTGTATCAAGAGTTGCAGACCATGCAGGCCGATCACTGTAGCTATCATTGGTGAGGTACAGTGATACATCATATTTTGCACCAGGCAGCACATTTGTCAAAGTGACTCCCCTTCTGATTTGAGCAGGTGTGAACGTTGCATTTGGTGCTGGATATCCCTCTGCTGGTCTGTAGTCCAGACGATACTGTGCAGACTGAGCATCAATTTCAAATGGAGTCTGAACCACCAGATCTGTTGATCCAACGAAACCTATGAAAGCAGAGAAGACCAGCACAACAGCAGCCCCTGTACCCGAACAGCCCATTCTTGTCATTATTCCAGGCTTTTACTACTGCGCAGCCTTCTATGGCCAGTCACAAGTCAGTGAAGCTCCTCATCCTTCTGAAGTTCTTCACGTCACTCTGCAGTATCACTGCTAACAACCACACAACGGTCCACAGCTTTGCTTACACTCTTGGAAAACCTTCAATTCACAGCCACTTTCGATAGACCACTGGGCAGCACCACAACACTCTTCACACCGCGCAATCTCGGTGAAGACTCCCGTTGTGAAAAGTTGTTGTCCTCATATTGATGGCTTTTTGAAGTGAGTTAGGTATCGAAAATGGCCGTGGAACGAATTTAAAATAATTAATTTTTCGTTTGTTTGACCAAAAAATGCAGACACATTTGTTATTGATACATTTGAAACAAATAATTTATTATATGAATAAAAACGATGTCATTTGACGTGAAACTCTTTTCAATATTGATATTGATAGCACACTACAAGGAATCTCGGATTTGGAGAGTTTTCTGGCGGAAATTCTCCAGAAAAGTGCTGTCAGGCTAATAATATTACGCTAGTTCAGTTCATGTATCAGCGCTGCCGCGCTTATGCAGAACAGGCATGGGTGTAACTTTAATGCAAACTGCAAAGGGGTTTTGTAGCTACGCTACAACCCCAATAATTTTGGAATTTAAACACCACGCTATGGACAATGTGGTATAAAATGGGCTCGATAACTAAGTCATCCAATGATTTAAAAGTTACGCCTCTGAGAAACAGGGCAAAAGGATGAAACCGCCATTCTCCTGTTTACAAAAATGCCAAAAGCGGGAGTACTCCTGATAAGTGCTATACATTCATACCTCCATAGAGTCCAGTGATTCATACTCATCCTGACGTTCCTCATAAAATGCCGGAACTTTGGAAGGTTCCATATTGGAATTATCCGAAGCACTGTGTAGCAGCTGTGTATTGTGGACAGACTACCTCTTCTGCTTCGACGTCCGTCACGTCGATGAGCGCCGATGTTTGGCCCACCAAAGTTTACGCACAATTATGATAGGTGCCGGCAGGAAGGCGACTAGGAAGTGTCTTCTCGGGTAAAAAGCAAATTCTTCGAGACGGGCTTCTCCAGAAAAGTTGAGAAGGGGAGCTGAGCTGGGGAAAATCGCTCAAGGTACCATACAAAAAAACACAAAACAGATTTCTTCCGGGATTTGACCCACTTCCTCGTATAAGTTAGCGGGGGGGGGGCCTCAGCCCCTTCTAATTGAATAGGACCTTACGGCCTACCCACTGCTTCGAGAGATGGCTTTACCTCTGAGCAAGCTTATGCGACAAGAGTTTGATAAAGGCTGGCTTAACCAAACTCATTCTGGCAGGCAACTACAGACATACATTGTATTCTTCATTTATGAAGAATGCATAAATTAAATACAATGCGCGCCCCGGTAGAACCGGGCGCCGGGAGACGTTAGTACTCAGTCATTGTGTCCGGGTGGTGTACTGAATGGCTCGATTATTACGAAACGCTCTTCACTGCGCAGTCAGCTTACGATGGGATCATCAACCGATTGGCAACACAACAGACATCACTCTCCACTGGTGTATAATGAGTTTATTTCGCTCGTGATTCATCTCGTACATCAGTCATGGTGAAAGGCCGAAGCACAAGCATGGTTGGCCCGCCACCAGTGGTCGTCACATTTCCTACTTCGGATATATGTATATACGACACCAGTCACATTCACCTGATAAAGCACAATACTGGTGTACACATGTCAGCACCCACATCAGTCACTCGGTTGGTTAGTAAAAATGAACACTCTGGAAATGGTTGAGGTCGAACACTGTCGCGCCGGACAGCCGATATTGTGCATATAGAAGTCACGCGCGATTGTAGTCCGACAAACACATCCTCTGCACCGACGCCACCTGCATCTGCGCCCGCGTCAAACCTCTCGGAAAGCTCTAGCATACCCGAATCCATCGCGCCGCGACTGCGACGCCCACGGCGCCTTAGGAGACCGTCTCGTGCGACTCGACCGACTCTCCGGACCGGAGGGACAGCCGGCGCGTAGAGACCGTCAAATCCGCCACCATAGCGCCGCCGCCGCTGGCGCTGCTGGCGTCGCCGCTGCTGGGACCGACACTACTGGGACCTACCACCGCTGCAACCGCCACCGCTGGGGGACCGCCACCCGCTGGCACCGCCACCGCTGGAACCGCCACTGCTGGCCGACATCGAGCGCGCCCACAGCTTGACGCGCACCCGGTAGAAGCGCGTTCCCCGCGGCACGCGGTACCTGTTGCCCTCCTTGCGCGCCTGACAGAACTCGTGGCTGACCACCTCGGCGACGGCGTACTGGCGGCGCGGCAGCTGCGTCAGGCCCAGCGCCTCCACACAGTCGGCGTGCACGAAGAAGAGGAAGGCGGCCTCCTGGTAGACGCGGTAGTGCATCCTGTCGGCGTCCCACACGACCAGCACCACGTCGCCGTCGTTGCAGGTCAGGATCGACACCTGGCCGCGCTCCAGCATACTGCTCGTGCTGCGTGACAGCTGCATGCGCAGCCGCTCGTTGTCACGCTGTAGCCGGCGCACGCTCGGCGCGTCTTGGCCGGACTCGGCGGCGGCCTCCGCTCCGGCCGAGGAGGTGTCCAGCTGCAGGAGGCGGGTCTCGCCATCGGCCAGCCGCTCGGAGGCGCGCTGCAGCTCGACGGANCACAGAGACAGAGACAAAGAGGGAACAACGTGTTATGTAAAGCAAAGCACATAGGACAATAATCAATCCATACGAACACTGTTAACAAGCCGTCGATAAGGAAAGTAGCCTACGAGGTTCTGTTTGGCAGCTACTATCAGGGTTCACGTATGAGGAGTTGTTTTGCCGAAATGCTTTTGGCCGGCGCTAACGATATGCTACAGGGGTGCAACTGTAAAAAAGGGGGACGCTCCCATTCACCATCATAGGGGTTGCGGCAGGCGCGTACACAATATTTTATTATGGGGGCAAGAACTCAAAGGGGTCCCGTCGGACCACGAGGGGGCCAACTATTGTAGACCCAATAAGGATCCCTATACATATGATCAGGTGCGGATCTAAGAGGGCCAAGGGACATACATAAGGATACCGCCCGCTACAGACAGAACGGGACACCGCCCGCTACATACAGAACGGTACACCGCCCGCTACAGACAGAACGGGACAACGCCCGCTACAGACAGAACGGGACACCGCCCGCTACAGACAGAACGGGACACCGCCCGCNAGTCGCGGACCGTGGGATTGGCGCGGGTCTCAATGTGTGTGTATCAGTGTGATGCTGCAGGCCGCGGTCCGTCAGACAATGTGACTGACTCGAATCTCTCTCTCCGTCTGTATTGTAGTGTTGCAGGCCCGCGGTCCGTCAGACAATTTGGATGACTCGAATCTCTCTCTCACGTCTGTATATGTGAGTTGTTGCAGCCGCGGTCCGTCAGACAATGTGACTGACTCGAATCTCTCGGCGCCTCTTATAGTAGTTTTGCAGGCCGCGCGTTCTGTCAGACAATGTGACTGACTCGAATCTCTCTCTCCGTCTGTATATGTAGTGTTGCAGGCCGCGGTCCGTTAGACAATGTGACTGACTCGAATCTCTCTCTCCGTCTGTATATGTAGTGTTGCAGGCCGCGGTCCGTCCAGGACTCAATGTCCCTAGACTCGAAATCTCTCTCTCCGTCTGTATAGTATGTTGCAGGCGCGGTCCGTCAGACAATGTGACGACTCGAATCTCTCTCTTCCGTCTGTATATGTAGTGTGCAGGCCGCGGTTCCGTCAGACAATTGCGACTGACTCGATCTCTCTCTCCGTCTGTTATATGTAGTGTTGCAGGCCGCGGTCCGTCAGACAATGCGACTTGATCGAATCTCTCTCTCCGTCTGTATATGTGTGTTGCAGCCGCGGTGCCTCAGACATGTGACTGAACTCGAATCTCTCTCTCCGTCTGTATAATGTAGTTGTTTGCAGGCCGCGGTCTCAGACAATGCGGACTGGACTCGAATCTCTCTATCCGTCTGTATATGTATGTGTTGAGGCGCGGTCAGTCAGACACATTGACGACTCGATCTCTCTCTCCGTCTGTATATGTAGTGTTGCAGCCGCGGTCCGCAGACATGTGAACTGACTCGATATTGCTCTCTCGTCTGTATCATTAGTGTTTGCAGAGCCCGCGGTCCGTTCAGACAATGTGAACTGACTCGAATCTTCTCTCCGTTGTATAGTAGTGTTGCAAGGCCGCGGTCCGTTAGACATGTGACTGACTCGAATTCTCTCTCTCCGTCTGTATTGTAGTGTTGCAGCCGCGTCCGTTTTAGGACAATTGACTGACTCGAATCGTCTCTCTCCGTTGTATATGAGTGTTGCAGCCGCGTCCGTCAGACAAATGTGACTGTCTCGAATCTCTCCGTCTGTATATTGTAGTGTTGCAAGGCCGCGGGTCCCGTCAACAATGTGACTGACTCGAACTCTCTCTCCGTTGTATATGTAGTGTTGCAGGCCGCGTCCGTTAGACATGTGACTGACTCGAATCTCTCCGTCTGTATATTAGTGTTGCAGGCCGCGGTCCGTCAGACCAATGTGACTGACTCGAATCTTCTCTCTCACCAGTCTGTATATGTAGTGTTGCAGGCCGCGGTCTGCGACAATGTGGACTGACTCGGAATCTCTCTTCCGTCTGTATTAGTTGTTGCAGGCCGCGGCGTCAGACAATGTGACTGACTCGAATCTCTCCGTCTTATATGTAGTGTTGTCAGGGCCGCGGTCCGTCAGACAATTGACTGACTCGAATCTCTCTCTCCGTTGTATATTGGTAGTGTTGCCAGGCCGCGTCGTAGACAATGTGACTGACTCGAATCTCTCCGTCTGGTATATGTGAAGTGTTGCAGGCCGCGGTCCGTCAGACCTGTGGACTGACTCGAATCTCTCTCTCGTCTGTATATGTTAGTGTGCAGGCCGCGGTCCGTCAGACAATGCGGACTGACTCGAATTCTCTTCTCTCCGTCTGTATATGTAGTGTTGCAGGCCGCGGTCCGTCAGACAATGTGACTGACTCGAATCTCTCTCTCCGTCTGTATATGTAGTGTTGCAGGCCGCGGTCCGTCAGACAATGTGACTGACTCGAATCTCTCTCTCCGTCTGTATATGTAGTGTTGCAGGCCGCGGTCCGTTCAGACAATGTCCCTGACGCGTGTCTCTGTTCACAGGCCACAGCCGCACGGTCTGCGCCACAGTCCGTCGGACCCTGTGATCGTGCGCGGCCCGGTGCCGGCGGCCGGCGGCCCGGTGCCGGCTCCCACCGCCACACAGCCTCCGTACGCCTCTTACGCCCGCCACCAGTACCCGCCGCCGCCGCCGGCCGCCTCCGACTCCGACATGGATGGCTCAAATATAGTGCCCATCACCGGCGACAAGCCCTCCGGCCTCGACATCGACGACTTCCTGCCTGTGAGTGCACTCAGAGACTGTGTGCTGCGGGTAGAGGTGAATGGATCGAATAAAGCCGTCATGCAATATCGGAGACATTGTTTCGCTGTATAACTGAAACGTGGTTTGTTTTAACAAAAGTTACAGAGCATCGCAAATCGGATGGCTTCCCACATAGCTGTATGCTGTTTTGTCGCACATTTTTGTGTTTGTGGTATTTTGTTTCGGTGTCTGGCGGCTGTTTCCGAGCCTCACGGTAGCTTACACCATCCGTGTATCGGACCGGAGAGAGCGGCCGATGGTCCGGTGATGGCTGAGCCGGCCCGGCAGCCTTGTTAGCCGAGCGACGGTCGTTTGCCGGCCGCGGTGGTAGGCACACACGCCTGAGCCGCCGCACTAGTGGGCTGTTATTGGCCGGTTCCAGGCCCCGGTCGATCCGCGAACAGCCCTCAGGCGCACGGGACCGGGACGGGTACTAGTGGGGCGACGGCTGCCAGTGGGGCGACGGCTGCCAAGACTGAACTGGCACCGACCATTTGCATGTCCAGGACCGACCATTTGCATGTCTAGGTCAGATGTATGAAAGTCACGGCATATTTGCCCAACACTTTATGCAAGTGTTATGTTAGGCTAGCAGTATTGCTTTGTTTAGCTGTATTTGGCTGCGGTGTCTCTTTCAAATTATTTCTTGATTTGTCACCCAAAGCAATATTTGTCTCGGAGTGTCCAGAAAAGGATTTCGTTCGTTCAGAGTCCAAATCAGATGTCTTGAGAAATCAGAGGTTTGCAAGTTTCGAGTGTCTATTACCACTAACCACTCCCTGACACATTTGTATTCCACCCTGTGGCCGATTTTCCCTGTGAAAATACCACAGCTGAACCAGTCTTTAACATATCCGTTGTGTTGTGCGTCCGTCAGAACAAGTTCTCTCGTCTGGGCGTGGGCGGCGACCAGTACTCGTCGCAGTCGGCCGTGTCCGAGGCGGAAGCCTTCACCAGCATCGTCAAGGGCCACGACTCGATGATGTCGGTGCTGACGGGGCGGCACCGGCAGCTCGAGATCACCCACTCGCTGTGGTGCAGCAAGGACGCCAAGACGGCGCTGGAGCACGTGGTGGCGCGCAACGACATCTCCGTCAGTGTCGACCTGCTGAGCCAGCTCAACCTCCGACCGTGAGTGGTGGAGAGGGTTTCCCCACCCGCACCCCTCCCCATCGCACGGCCGCTGGCTATTTGATATTTTACATTTCGCTGACCAGGCGCTGTCGCTGTAAGCGGGATTTTTTAGTGGGAACGTGTGGGAAGTGATGAGGTTTGTGTTCGAAGACGCGCGTGTAAAATGCAGTGTTGCATCTGTTAAAACGCTTCCTTAACTTTGTCTTCAGACGAGTGATTAAGAGTACAGAAATGCGAGGTGGACGGTTTGTTGGTGTGTTGGTCGTGTTTCTGACGCTGGTTTATCGCGTGTCGTCAGGTCCATCTGGAACCTGGACGTCTGTCAGGTTCTGCTGCCGTCAATACAGGAGCTGCTACAGTCCAAGTACGAGATGTACATGACGGTCGGCTGCAGTTCGCTCAAGCTCATCCTGAAAAACTTCGCCCACATGATTAAAACCAACATTGAGAGTCCCGTCTACACACACGGCGTGGATATCTCACGGGAGGAGAGGTGAGTTATACTGCAGCAACGCGCAGAAACGCTATTTATCAGGCGGCCGGGGAGAGCTATTAATCGTGTATTTGTGTTGTGAAAATGTGTGCATAGTTTGTGTTTCACTGAACTGCTGGAGATCGAAGTGACAATAGTCGCATGCATTTAATACCAGCTCCCTGTTGATGGGTCTGAGTCCAGGGTGTCGAGTCCGCGGGAAGGATGTCTGACCATCACGCGTCCCGCTGCAGGTACAACAAGTGTAAGGGCTGTAACGACCAGCTGATGTCGATCCGGGCGTTCCTGCTGAAGCGGCAGACTATGCAGGGCAAGATCGGCCAGACGTTCCGGGAGCTGCAGATCCTGATGCAGGCGCTGGACTGAGGCCGGCGCCGCGCCGCCCGGATAGACGGACAACCTGTGATTGCAATAGCTACGGCCGGGCTCTCAAGTACCGTGCCTTGGCCGCCGGCCGGCCCGGCCCGGCCCAGCGCGCCGCGCGCTTAGTCTAGTCGAAGGAGAGAGTGAGAGAGAGGAATCAGCTGGAGGCAGAGTCAGGGAGCAGTGGAGCCGCGCGGACGCGGCCGGGAGACGATCTCAGTTCCTGTGGTGTGCGATCGTGTCAGCGAGAGAAATCGGAGCTGCCTTCCCCGCTGCCGCCGCGCGCATGCATAATGTCATTTTTACGTGCCAATTATTTCTGTTGGTCGGTCGGTGTGCGTGTGGTTCGGTTCCCGTGATATTGTTTTGTTTGTGGGTGGGTGGGTGGGTGGGTGGGAGCTGGCGGTGCGATGTCAGCCGGCCGCCGCCCGACTGCCGCCGCCGTGGCCTTCAGGAGCGACACAGGAGGCCGGCCGGCCGGCCGGGGAGTGACAGCGGGCTCTGCTCAGAGTGTAACGAGTAACACCGGACCGCGGCCAGCTACTAACACCTGACCAGCGCCGCGCTGCCGGCTCAATTGTAACATTCCCACGCCTAGCCAGAGATCAAACATAACGTCTTGTTAATAAACGCTTTTTAATGAGCTACCTGTCTGATTGGGTGGTGATGTGTGTTGGAGGTCCGTGTGGAACGCGGTACTTACGCATGAGGTCGGGGAGGTGGATGGTATGCGATGGAATTATTATTGAGTGAATACAGTTCATGTAACTCGTAACGAGCGACGTCATACGGCTCCTCGCCTTACCAACTATCCGTCTGCTCTCGGAGCGCAGCGCATCACACGGAACACTCATCACAGGGCGATCTTCATCTTCTCTTTGACCCGTTTCTGTTCGGCCTGCTCCTCTGCGTTCGGCAGCATGACGCGCAGCTTGAGGAAGGCCGGTGGCGGCGGCGGCAGTGGTGGCGGCAGCGGGGGCGGTCTCCAGCGGTGCTCGGGCGACTGCGTGGCCGCCGCGGCCGCCTTGACCAGCATCTCCTGCTGGTCCCCAACACTGGCGTCGGCCCGCAGCAGCGCCTGCTGCGCCCGCCGCCGCGCCTCCCCCAGCCGCTGCTCGCTGAGCTCAGCGTAGCTGCTCCGGGAGGCCACCTGCTCTAACACGACCCTGCGCCGCCTCTCTGCCAGCTGCACCGCCTTACGGCGCGCCTGTCTCTCGCGCCGCGCCGCTGCCGCCGCCTGCCGCAGAAGCTGCTCCGTGGTGGCCTTCTGTGTGCGCAGCAGAGCCTCCAGCTTCTGAGCGGCCGTCTCCAGGCGTTCCCGCTCCTCACTCCTCTCCCGCGCGGCCGCCTGGCTCGGCAGCGCCACCTCGCGGGTCCTCGCCTCCTCCCGCGGCAGCTGGTGCTCCGCCTTCACAGCCTCGCGGTCCAATTCCTCCTCCAGACGGCGCCACCGCACGGCGGCCGCCTCAGCCTTTTTCAACGCCTTCTTCACCTGGTGGTTCTGCTGCTGCAGCTCCTCCAGATGTGCCGACTGGTTCGCCGCCGATCGCCGGGCGGCGGCGGTGGCGCTGTGGGCACTGCTGACACGGCGGCGGGCCTGCTGCACGCTGGAGCTGTTGGTGATGTTGCGCAGCAGCTCCTCGTGCTCGTGGCCGAGGCGGCCGACGACGGCGCCCGCCCGGCTGGCCAGGTCCCGCGCCAACGTGGCCATCTTGTCTGCCATGTGCTCGAAAGCCGAGAGCTCGCTGTCTACCTGACGGCCGTCCGCCTCCAGCGCGCGGACCGCCGCCTCGTCTGCGTCATCCGGGTCCGGCTCGAGATCCGCTGTGGCTGCTCCCGGCTGGTCCAGACCACGCTTAGTTTCTCCCATTCCGTCCTGGCTCGACAGCTGTAACCCGTCCTGGCTCGACGTCGCCATCCCGTCCCAGCCTTCCAGGACATCTCTCTTCACACGGTCCACCACACGCTGGCCGCCCGGTCCTCTCGCCCGTGCCTCAGCTATGTCGGGAGTATGGACTCCTCTGGTTTCCCGCTGCGTGTTGCGCGCGACTGGCTCCAGGTCGGGGCTGCGGCGGTGTCGGACAGGCTCGGTCGGTCGGCGGTGGCGCGGCCGGGCGGTCGGCGGCGGCTCGGTATAGGGCCGCGGCTGGCCGGCCCAGCACGGGCCCTGGCACGGCTGGAGCTGCTGCTGCTGCTCCTCCTGCTGCTGGCAGTCGACGCAGAGTCGGCTGCGGCTGCGGCTGCCCGGGCCGCACCTGCTGCTGCAGGGGGACCACAGGCCCCAGTTGGTCCAGCCGTCCGAGCCGTCCGCCTGGTCACAGCGCCGGCCGCGGAAACCTGTCGAGAGAGAGACGGCGGCCGCTCAGCTGACGGCTGGGCTGGCGTTCGAGGGGAGAAGAGTTAATACCGGTAACACGTATACGTGGCAGCTGCCATGCATAGCTGAAGAGTCGGAAGTCACACAACTAAGATAATATTGAGGCTTCTCTTAACACAGTATAGTTGCGATAGCCCTCAGGGTCAAGGCGAGCTAGTGACAATGATAGTTGAATATTGCGCCCCATTGTAGTGGCGCTACTCAAAGACAAGCTACAATGGGCGCAAATTGGCCCAAAGGTGTTGGCGCGCCCTTAAACCCCAATAACCAAAGGCAAGCTACACCTTAGACATCAATAAAATGTATAAAATTAATATATCGCTGTCATTTTTATTACAAAACCACAAACTGCAACAACAGGATGCATACATACGATTCATGCGATACAAGTAGTACACTGACAACATTTCAAACGTGGAAAATTGACATGCAACGATCGAGTCAGAGAAGCGATTCACACTGTATTTCGGTTCGACATGCGCTCTATGATGGCACCGCCACCTAACGTGCCACCATGAATATCTCAGCCTCCATCTGCCTTCAGCTCTCTTCCCTATCTCAGGCTCTCAGCCTTCATCTCTCGGCCCAGAGAGATAGCCTACACCTTGATGCTGAGATCTGTCTTGACCTTGCCCTGCTGTTCTGGGGGCGGCTCCGGCTCCGGCTGGGGCTTGGTCCGATGCTCGGCCTGTTTCCAGTTATCTTCAGCCTCCTGTGCCCTCCTCTCCTCCTTTTCCGCCTCCCTCAGCTCGGCACTCAGTTTCTCGGCGCCGTGCTGCTGCAGCTCCACCATCTTCAGCTTCTCCGCCGCCTCCAGCTGCCGCAGCTGCTGTCGCTGCTGTCGTCGCTCCGTCACCGCTTCGTGCGCCTTCTTCTCAGCGCTCTCCGCCTGGTGCCGCGCCGTCTCCAGCGCGGCTCTCTGCGTCTCCGTCTGTTTGCGCGCCGCCTGGACCCTGCGCAGCAGTCGGGTCCGGATGGCTGAGTGCCGAGCCGCCGCCGTCGCCTCATCCTGCCGCACCTGTCTGCGCCGCTTCCGCTCCTCCTCCAGCCGTGTCTCGGCCGCCTCGCGGCGCGCCGCCTCCTGCTTCGCTGCGCGCTGTGCCTCGGCGCCTCGCCGCGCGGCCTCCTCAGTAAGGTCGAGCAGCTCCCAGAGCCGGCGCTCGGCGGTCTGTCGCGCGGCGGTCCGCCGGTCGGCCTCCTGCTCGGCCTGGTGTTGCTGCCGCTCGGCGGTCTCGGCCGCTGCCAGCGCCGCCTCTTCCTGCTCGGCCCGCGCCGCTTCAGCCAGCCGGAGCCGCAGCAGGGCGGCCCGCGCCCGGCCCACCACCGGACCGACCAGTGCCCGTACGGCAGCAGCCGGCCGCCGGAGCGCCTCCTCCAGCGACAAGTCTGTCAGTGCGGCCCCAGACGAGACGTTCTTGTGGACTATGAAGCTGTCAGTCCCGGATCCTATGATGAGGTCGGTGAGCTTGTGAACATGTTTCCCGTCACTCGATTTCGCTGGATCCGACGGTAAAAATAGCACATCCTCTATCGCTGATGGCTCCTGTGAGACCGGCGTTGCTTCCACGATTATGTTGAGGTCTTCTGAAGAGCTCGAAGACTGCTCGGAAGTTGCGCTTTTCATGTCGTCGATGGAACGCTGGAGATCAAGTAGATCAGGCCATGAGCTGGTAACATGACCCTGCTCGGGAGACCTTCGAACTCTTACATGAGCCTCTGCAGACTGCAATAGTTCATTGACATCCTGTTGCTCCTTTCCCAGATCCCTGACTGCTCTCGGGTCGTTCTTCATCAGCGCCAACTCCAGATCGTCATAGCTCTCAATCTGTGCCAGGGACCGTTTTCTTCTGACAGGTTCAAACCCCAGAAAATGTACCAGTTTCCAGTTCTGGGCTAGTGTGTCCACCTTCCTCGTGTCTCGCCACCATCTTGTCTTCCCCACTTCGGCACCTGAGTCCGTCGCTTCATTTACTCTGCTGAACTCTCCTTCTTCACCAACTCGACGAACCTCCATTGTATTTCTCTTCCGAGCTTTTCTCCTGTGCGCTTTCCGACTTTCGACATGGCTCGGCTCGTGAGCCTGGTCGTCACTGTCCTCCCTCCAGGTTCCGCCGTCTCCGTCTGCTCCCCACCAGGGCCGTTGTCGGTGGCCGCCGCAGCCGCTCGGAGCGCACGTCCTGCTCTGTTGCGGCTCTCCCTGGCAGCCGGAGCGGCGCCGGCCGCAGATCCGCGCCCGCCACTGCAGGCCGGCGTCGCACGGGCCGCCGCACCGGGACCAGGCCTCCCAGGCGTGCCAGCCGTCCGCTGAGCGCGACGGCAGCGCCCCCACCTGACAGCGGCCACCGGTGAAACCTGGCGACACACAGGGCGGCCGTCAGAGTCGGCGGGGGCGCCACCCGCAACTGGGGCAACAGCAGAGGGAGCCACCTGGTTGGTGGTGAGGCAAATTACTTTGAAATCAGATGATACAAGAGAGAGTTTGGAAATTGACATGAAAATGTGACTGTTATTAAAGGACATTCAATTCGTTAAAAACGGACAACGTTAAATCAAGGATAACGATATAATATATAATGTTAAATGGCCATTGGGACTCTGACGCCCGCCGCTGTGTGTCGGCACGTCTTGTAGGTATACATTCCACTGAGTGACTATTCTCGACGTTCAACACATCGTAAATGTCTCATCAGCAGCCTTCAATGTCAGTACATAACAAGTTGTCGGTAAACACGCGTAACTGAGGGTTAAAATTGTACCTAAATGTCCTGTTAAATGGATAAAAGCAGGCAGTCCCAAGGTTAAACAACAGGCAATCCATTTTAAATAGCGTAGGCAGGCACTGGCGGATCCAGAAAGTGTGATTTTTGACAGTTTGGGGGGGGGCAATTCCCCAAAATATCTGCATAATTCTGAAACTCATTCGGTTGTCGCTTGTTATGTATCAATAACGTGATTTAAAACAACTTCTCAAGTAAAAGTTCTTAGTTTACGGACAAACTCAGGAAATGTGTCAAAATTTGCCCGATTTTGGGTGGTTTGGGGGGGGCATGACCCCTTTTGCCCCCCCCTGGATTCGCCTTGACGGCTCAGGTAGGCAGTGCGAAACTGGGAGGTCGTCTAGACCCGAAGGTTAGAAGGGGATGATGGGTCGAAGCCAGGGGCGTAGCTTCTCCGGAAAATTTGAGGGGCTGAGCCGGGAAAATCGCTTTAAGGACCATCAAAATCCACAGAAATGCGTAATTATCCACGGATTTGGTCACTTCGTCGTCCAAGTTAGGGGGGTCTAAAGCCCCTCAACTGAAAAGAAAACAACATCCCTGGTCGAAGCGCATTCGTCGATGCTTATGAGCTCAGTTAATAATGATGCTGTACCGCAATGCACTAAGACGTGATGCATGCTTTATTGCTGCTGTACCGCAATGCACCAGAGCTAAGTGATACTGTACCGTAATGCACTTAAGTATTGCAGATATGCGGAGCGCAGGGGCGGAACTTTGTATGTGCCGGGGAGTGCCCGAGCCCCCCCCTGTGCTGAGTCGGGCACCCCCCCTAGTGCTCTGAGCCCCCCCCCAGTTCTGCGAAGGTATTTTTCGACTTTTTTTGCGTTTTCTTTACCATATGTTGTTCCACATTATATGGAATCTGCCGCTTTTTGGGCCTGCTCGAAAATTATCATATGGAAGGCCTAACTTTGGTAGCAATGATTGGTTGTCTGCTATTTATTGAATGATACAAGGTCATTCATTCATTCCTTATGTATTCAAGTTTGTACATGCAGGTACAAATTCTCCGGCTTTGACACATCTCCGGCCCGCTCACCACTGTGCTCTGCATCCTTTCGCCCGACTGGGCGGGAGGGTGTTTTGAACACCCCCCCTCTTCTCGGCTCCCATGACACGTAGGACCAAAACCAAAAAGAAACTGTTCGAATCGTTATCAAAATTCATTTCTCGAAACTATTTCAGACTTTTTTTCGCTCACGTCCAAAACTTCAGGTCACCAGAGGTATCGAAGATCAAAATTTTTTCAGTTTTAGGACATGCTCCAGAACCCCAAAGTTATCTCGGAAACTTATGCTATGCTAGAAAGAAACGTTCGATAGACAATCCTAGCCAATGTAAATTTGCAATCGCATCCAGGTCACTCAAAATTGACCTCAGGTCAATAGTTTTTGGCTCTAGAGGTCATATTAAGTAAAAAAACTGAATTTTGCAAAAAATATTTCGTGAATTAACTGCTTACCGAAACAAAGAATAACGCCATACTGTTTACGCCATCGTGTTTGTCTCATCAAGGCGCCTTTTGAAATATATATAATTTGATTATGTTAGTTCAACTTAAAATAATTTGACCTCAGGTCAAGGTCAGTGCGTGACCCAAGTAGGTCATGTTCATACAGTAGATGCGTCTTGACAAGACAAACACACTGGTGTAGTTTGCAGTTTCTCTACTTCTTACGGCCAGAGTTATTGCCGAAAAGGTGTTGGTGGACCTCGGCAATGACCTCAGACGACCCCGTATATGTTCCCTGAGCCAAAACCTTGCACTTTGGGATCATACATAATATCATTTATGATAACATGAATCCAGAAAGAAATGGACTGATTATCGTCGACAAAGAAAGAATTTATTATTTTTTCATTACTTTATAATGGGGAGATCGCAAAATTTGACCCGACCTATGGGTCACCCGATACAAAAAATCCGAGATAAACATTTATGTAGTACTACATAGACTTAAGTGTAATCCTTAAAAGTTAATATAGATCCCTTAGAAACTTGTAGTCATGGCAAGACCGCAAACGTTTTGAGTTAGGGGTCACTTGACCTGACCTGGTGGACTTGACCTGAACCTGAACAAGAAACTTTGAATTTTCGCAAAATGTCCGGAAAGATCAGTGAATAGTATATGCCAAAAATTTGCGGCGCTACGCGCCATCCGTTTTTTCGTTATTCTGATTTAAACATGAGGGGGTGTTCAAAACACCCCCCCCACCCCCAGTGGGCGCGGGTTTTTAAATTGATGTCTTGATATAGATGCTGCAGTATGCACGAGCTTAATAAAATTCGACGAGCCACGAACGTTGTGTTGGCGTGGCTCCTGAACTCCCAGACTCCTGAAGGCAATCCATTAGCCCGTTTTCACGAAGGATTTATCTATTACCGGTAGATATCCGATACTCGTAATATTTC
Source organism: Semibalanus balanoides (assembly GCA_014673585.1). Lineage (NCBI taxonomy): Eukaryota > Metazoa > Arthropoda > Thecostraca > Balanomorpha > Balanidae > Semibalanus > Semibalanus balanoides. The sequence goes on along the minus strand of VOPJ01004307.1, from coordinate 5,817 downwards.
CGCGAACTGCTGAATAGTCGTTTTGGGTATTCAGTCTAGGAATACGGCTTTTCCCAGATTTTTTGTATCAATTGAAACTTTATGAATTAATGTATCTGCTCTTACAATGCGAAATTTCCCATTAGTTTTCTTTGTTAATCAAATTCATCAACACAATATTTACTGAGAAAGTACTACCGAGCTACTTCCGGCCGGTAAGTACCCGTAGTACCCAGGTAATAATGATTCATGAATTTGATTATACAATGAAAACTAATGGGGAAATTTCGAATTGTAGAGAGAATGATTGTATATGAATTATAAGGTTTCAATGATTGGCTACTCAAATTGTTAATTAGAGATATGCGAATATGCGGCTACCAAACATATTTTCACAATCATGCTCTGAAAATGCTCCATACGTATGTTTGAAGTGGTAACCATACGAGGAAGCATAAACGTTATCATTTTCCATCAGTGGCTAATTTGTAAAAAAAATTGATATGTATATGTGGCAATGTTGAAATACAACATACATACACAGCACACACACACACACACACACCACACACACACATATATATATATAATATATATATAAATATATATATATATATATATATATATACTATATATAATATAATTTTTCATAGTAACCGCAAATTTGGCCGTTGGGCCCCCCCCCCCCTGTTGATTTTCATTAAGTTCATCCACTGGCGGAGCGATCAATGACACAAAGTTTGACTGATGAAGATGCTGATCCCTTGCGTTCGAGATTCAAATAGTATCTTTAAATATAATTACAAAATCATTTTATTTAATACGCATTTACTGCCCAGCCAACAATTAACTTGGTCACTGATCGGGCACAATGGTTTAATCCCATTGTACCCGCGATCAGTGCCCAAGTTAATTGTTGGCTGGGTGGGCCTTATTTCGTACGTATCTTAGGCCTGAGCTAAATTAATACAAGTGCCTTAACAAGAATGGTGAGTCCTTACGCCGGTATCAGTATAGAAGTGGACTGCTGCTAGCAAAAAAAAAAAAATGGAGATCGGTTTTACAGCACACCTAGCCGCAGCACACCGCCATTCCAGTGCAGCGGCCGGGCCGGGCCGGTCAACTGACCTGGCTGACCTCGCTTATGGTCGACTGACCTGGCTGACCTCGCTTATGGTCGACTGACCTGGCTTGCAGACGCAGTTGAAGGTGCCAGCCTTGTTGAAGCAGCGGCCGCCGTTGTAGCAGGCCGGTAGCAGCAGCGAGCACTCGTCCACGTCGACACAGCGCGGCACCCCATCCTGCAGCCGCCGCCAGCCGGACCGGCCGCCGCAGCCGCAGTCGTACCCGGCAGCCGTGTTGGACGAGTTACGGACGCAACTCCAGCCGGGGCCGCAGATGGCGCTGCCTGCAGCAGAGGTCAGTCACAGATGGCGCTACATGCAGCAGAGGTCAGTTACAGATGGCGCTGCATGCAGCAGAGGTCAGTCACAGATGGTGCTACCTGCAGGAGAGGTCATCCACAGATAGCTCATCCCTTCAGCATAGCTTCGTCACAGATGGCGTTACCTGTAGCAGAGCACAGTCACAGATGGCGCTACCTGCAGCAGAGCTCAGTCACAGATAACAAAGCGTACAGCAGAGCTCAGTCACAGATGACGTAGTCAACAGCACGGTGTGGTGCTGAGATCACTCATAGACAGTGCTGTCTGCATTCGTCACGCATCAGAGTGCATGCGGTAATAAGAGACTCTCCACAGCTCCACCACAGCTCACGGCAGTGATGTACCATCAGTGCACGGGTCTTGCTCCAGCTCGCAGGTGGCGCCGGTCCAGGCCGGCTGGCAGCGGCACGTGACCAGGGCCGGCTCGGCAGCGTCTCCGGCAGACAGGGTCACGTGACACTGACCGCCGTTCAGACACGGGTTGTCGACATTGCGGGCCTCGCAGGAGCGGGACAGCCGCCGCGGGTGGTGCCCGGGGTCGCCTGCCGAAACAATGTACCGAGTTAGGTCTGCGATACCGCTTCAGACTTTGCGTCATCGAAATACTCGGTAGTGCCCGAACCTAAACTAATCATGGGTAGGCTAGGTTATAATTTTTGCAGAGCCTTGTGAGTTGTGACACTATTTCAGTGAAATGAGACAAGGCGGCAAGCATAATCCGTATATCATGAGACACGCTTACAATAGCTTTATTTGCATTGCAGTGTGATATTGCATTATAAGTGCGACATAACTTCACCTGAGATAATGTAAACGTTATTGATAGCTATGGTCATGATCATCCACAGCCAGCCGATCATGTTATAGCTGAACATCGGCAGCCATCTCTGACACTCGTCGGTCCGACCGAGCTTTCTTGAACAGGATCTGCTTCTGTTGAATACAAGTGTAAGTTCAATATATATTTATGACAATAGGAGATGCAAAGGTTGGGATTCAATTCACTTACTATCTATGTATGATCTATCGAGCGACCAACAGTCCGAATATAGGAAAGCGATCTGGTAGCAATTATTGCAAAAGCACATCCCAACGAATTACCGTCATAACTCATAACTCATAACCGACGTAAATGACCATCCAATCCACGGATTTATAAGAAGAAGTACGCAATGCTATCTAATATACCTACACCATCTAATGCGTATCCCTCTCTCCCATGCGTGGCATAGGCACGCATGGGAACTGAACGTGGAACTCTCTTTAAAAACTGAACACAAATCAGAAACATGATAATTAAAAGAAAACTAAGGTTAACAATCAACTGCGTGCTGTACATTAAAATATAAAATAATTTCAGTTTCTGTCCGACAAAATCGCTAGCTTCGCAAGACAAATAAAACTTGCATGTTGTACATAAATATATACATTACTTACAGTTTATGTCCGACGAAATCGCTAGCCTCGCAAGTCGATAGATAAGGATGAGATGACAACTTTACAGGTTTCCATAAGCGAATGAGCTCGGTTTCAGATGCAGTCCACAGATACCCAAATGTGTGTTGTCAGTTTGAAGTTTGTTTGACTCCACGGCGATTCAGGTGTTCAATTTATATAAACGTCGCAGCACTTATATAATGTCTGGCATAATAAATTACCTATGAAAAATTGTCTCATAAATTTGTTACATAAAAAGATATTACACATCGTCGATCATCTCTAAACGGTCGTTACGTGACATTTGGAGAGAATAAAAAAAATAAAAGCCGACTTCCACGTGATTTCTCGCCGATAGTCCTTCTTAATCGAATATCATTTTGTTGAAAAATAACCGACTCTTGTTGCATGATATTTAAACTTTGCTATGTGGACCACATGTAATGGACACTATGAACAATGGACATGTAGGACGTAGGTACGAAGGGCGTATTTATTTATTGTGTTAAATTGATTTTTAGTGTGTTTTACGGTACGTACTACGTACCGACTACGAATAGTAGGCAAGCCTACCTATATCAAAGTAAATAGATTTATACCTCGAGAATAACCTGACTATAGATAATAATGGCATAACTACTTGCATGTAAGTTGTAATAATTACGAGCGAGCGCGAGGCGCTCGCTCGTCTTTACGTGGTACATGGGAAAACCCTGATTATGAGCGACCTGACCCAACCCGACCCGACCCGACCCGTGGCGACGCTTTTGAGAAGCTCATATCTTTGGAACCGCAGGTCCGATTGACAAGCGAGCTTCTTTGCTGAGTAGCCCCATCCAACCTACCATGTTTTTTTTACCAGTGCCGACTCATGTTGGTGGCTATCACTGCGCGTGGCGCGTGCCGGGTGACGGGGGTTGAAATGTGTTTGTCGCAAAAACTCCGCAACGGCTGGGCTGATTGTGTTCCAATTTGGTGTGTGGTTATGGGACCCCTCAGCCACCGCTTTTCCAATAGTCAGGGGTGGGGTGCCTCTGCACGTGCGCACGTACACACCCCTATTCTATATCTCATGAACGGCTGAACCGATTGTGCTCCAATTTGGTGTGTGGTTAGGGACCCTTCAGCCACCGCTTTTCCATAAGTCAGGGGTGCGGTGACTGCACGTGCGCACGTACTCACCCCTATTCTATATTTCAGAAACGTCTGAGCCGATTGTGTTCAAATTTGGTGTGTGGTTAGGGACCTCTCAGCCTCCACATTTCCATAGTTTCAGAGAATGGGTGTCTCTGCACGTGCGCACCCGTGCGCACCTTTTTTTGTTATCTCAGAAACTACTTCCCGATTGAGCTTTAAAAATTCACCATACATTTCCTTCGCCCTGGCTCGTTCATCGCCAACTACGGCGCTTTACTGGTAGGTACTGTGCAGCTCAGTATTTCTTTTTACTAAATGCATTCCTGAATGTCGTAATTGTATCCATCTATTTATCTAAACCATAACTTAAAGCTGCATCTACCTACATGCAGTTGCCTGCCCAGTGTCCATGCCCATTGATGCCAAAATAGAGCCAAACATCGAGTAATATTAAAAATATCCTTCTCTGTTAAGCTGCCTTTTCTGCCGATAAGCAGCGCGGAGCGGCCCAGATCTGAGACTTCATATGTGATCAGTTCGTGAATTATTCGTGCTCTGTTGTCTTGGAAAATCACATTTCCACTCATCACCGCTTGCTTTTGACAACTTAAGTGGCAAAATCCCAGTGATAGCCAATCAGCCCTGTCTGGGCCAGACGGTGACGCCTTGTTGAGAGGCGCTGCAGCCCGGTTGGTAACCGAGACACCGTACCGTGCTCTGGCCATTCCGGCGTGCCATGGGGTGGTCTGCCCCGCATCTGTCGGGTATCAGGTGTGCGCCGGCTGGCACGGCCGCCCCTGACCGGCACGTGCAGCTGGCTGAGGCGGTGCTGGTCTGCCCTGGGCCTGGCACCTGCCGAGTATCAGGCGTGTGTACTGCTCAGTACCGGCCAGTACGGCTCCCATGATCGGCACGTGGTACTCTCTCCCGCCTGGCCGACGCACGTGTTACTCTGTCTTCCTGTCTTCCCTGTCTCTGACCCTGACCTTAAACTAGCTCCTTTGTCCTGGCGCTTACTCCCGCGAGCCGGCTCCGTTTTCGGGTATAAGGACTGCGAGCGGTCCTCCATCGTCACTCACTGCACTGACCGGACCGCCACGCCGCCTCCCGACGGAACACGGAGAAGTTGGCACAGTGCCAGCTCTCACTGATGCAGAGAAGCCGACAGTGCACCTGCTCAGGAGACAGACTGCGGACCAGCGCAGGATGAACGCTCGCCTCTGTCTATGTGTAGCGCTGCTGGTCTGCTTAGCTCTCTTGTTCATCACCGCCACTGAGGCAGCCGCGCTGAGGTGGACCAGACACCGTGTGGCCCGTCCCATCTGCGACCGGACCCATCCCTGCTACAACTGTGCCTTCTACTTTGATACGTGGTTCTGCACGTGCAACTGCAGCTAGACGTAGGCGGTGCGCCAGCTACGTCAGACTCAGAGTGCAGCCGGAGAGAGACGTAGAGTTTGCCCCGACATGCCCGTTAACATCGGACTGGTAGATGGCTGCGTCAAACCTTCTGATCGGTCACAGTGCAACTCCAAACTGGACAATACCTTTCGAATACCAGCTGAAGGTATGATTTGTTCGCTTTTGGGCATCGTGAGACGTATCGTTCAGCTGTAACGTTTGATGTGCAATGTCAATGTCAATCATTCAATGCACATATACCCAGCGCTTTCAGTCAATTTCAAGTAACGTGTTAAATAAACTCATGTTTACGATGATGTATGTCTCTTAATAATTTACATTTATTGATATCTATATTTAAATACACTACACACACACCCACAATAATTCAAGGCCTATTTTAACATGTTAACTGGGG